>VZUI01036908.1:0-20938 GCA_013401135.1 Cettia cetti | reverse complement strand
CCCCCCGCGCCGGGCGCCGCGCTCCGGGCGGGAAGCTGGGGCGCTTCCCGGGATGGGGGCGGCGGGAGCGCCGGGCGGCGGGGCCCAGGCGGAGAACTCCGGCGGCGGAGCCGGGTATGAGGGAGCCGCTGTGCCCCGGCCGCGGCAGCCTCGGCCGGGCGGTGAGCCGGGAGGGACGGCAGCACCTGAGCTGTGCTTCAGGGTGCCCGCGCCCGGCTGTCCGTCTGCAGCCTCCGTGGAGCTACCGCCTTTCGTAGGGATGGCTGAAACGCACTGCCAAGTTCGGATATTTGGTATTTGGAGAGAAAGCAACACCACCACAAAAACCCAAAATACACCCCTCGCACCACCCTTCAAAACACCCCTTTAGCCTGATGTTTGATCAGTTTTGAGAACAAGCACTGATAAAATTCTAGTTTGGTTTTAAATTAATAACGTTAAGGGCATAGGTGCATGTGTTTAGGAGATTACAATTCAAAGCTTAATTGGAGGAATTTACAGTTACAATAAAATGAAAATCCCCACTATTCGTCTCTTCCTAAAACATAAATACAACGGCTAATGCAGAGCTCATGTATTAAAGGGTAATTTTTTTTCTATATTGTGGGACAAAACCCACGTTTTTATTAGAAATAGAAATCCTTAGCACTAAAGAAATAAACAATTTGTCACCTTAAGAAGCAATTATTTCCACTAGTTTTAGTTCCTAGGTAAGAACACTGCTTTGCATTGTAAAAGCAAACTGATTTCATATGTCAAATGAATTCTGCATTTTATTTCCATTTTACTTACAAAATACTTTCTTTATATTCTATCTATTAATATCTATGTAGGCTTCTGTGTAGGTAGCCTTTATATGGATGTGCATTAAGGCAGGAATTCTGAGTATTTTTTGCCTATATTGCTGAGTAGAGGGTTGAATGCATTGTCTAATGAATCATATTCCAATGAATCATTAAGGTTTGGGAACCATGAAAACATGTCATGCAGTTTCTGGTTACTCAAAACAGCAATGTCTATGGTGGCATGTATTTTTCTCAGAATAATAGGAAAAAAAATTTTGACATAATATTTATAATTGTGAAATTAGTCCTTTGTATATAAATACAGCTATTATTACCCTTTCTCCCTCTTCTCTATTCATATGCCAGTGTATCGCATAGATCCAATTTTTTTTTGGTGGGTTGTGTGTAAGTGCAATCTATTAAGTTGTATCTAATACTAAAACTGAAATTCAGTTTGACATCCAAAACATCTTAGTGTCTTATATTAAATGAAAAATTATATACATAAAAAAGCTCTAAATTAGCTTGGTTCTCAAGAGGACCAAGCTAATTCAAAGCTAATTAGAATTCTTTTTCTTTGTTTTTAATTTTTCATAGAATGTAATGGCCCTTAGTTTTCGTCTCTACTGGAATGCATTCATACAGATAAGAAAGTACATTTTCCTTCTGCGTTTCTGGAGGGAGTGATTACTTTCCCACTATTGTTTTAAAATGCTGCTCTGTATCACAAAAGTGTAGACTGTAAATTCAAAAATTCCCAGTGTTTTTTTCTTGATCAGCAAAGCACAGTGATCAGTGTGATTTCTTTTAAAGTAATCACAATGCAAACAAACAAAAGCAAACCTCATAGCGAGAACAGAATAGGCCAACTGGATTAAATTAGGACAAGTGATAAAACTGGTAGGTTTACTGGAGATGCCATGCTAGCTTTTATATTTTGTAGTCTTCCAAGTACTTGAGCTGATCCCATGTTCTTGGGCAGATCATTCACCTGAAAATGTTTACATTTGATAAAAATGTCAATCCTAATAGCATCCTTCAGCTAGAGACCTGTCATGCAGAGATAAAGGCAAGAGGCAGAAAGAAAACCTATTTAACTGAAGCTTGGTATTAAAAATATTATATAGAAACAAGAATCTGTTTGGCCTTCTTTATTTTTTAACAAAAGATTGATTCAAGCAACACTTACTGATTGCTACATAGAGGTTTGCACGTTTGTTTTTGACAGGTTCTCAATACAGCCTCCTCTTGGCCTTTCAAACACGCACACTGCTATTTGATAGCTGAATCACATAGTGTAAAGAACAGCTCCACCTGGGTAGGACAGGAATACGCATCATGCTATAACCAGCATATAATTTAGTCATTCTGTCTCTTGAAGACTTGTCATCAGGACTCAAGATCTCTTCTGCATGAGTAAATTGGTTAGTTTTGTTCACAGAATTACAAGGCTGTGAGTCTTTATAGAAATAAAAATCTAATAAAATATAAACACAAGCTGCACAAATCAATATAAGTATATCATGTCCAGCTGCAGCTATCCTCTGTCACAGTTCAACTCAGGTGCTTTCAAGCAATGTTTGTAAAGCATTTATGCTGTGAGCCATTTTATCCTCACATCTGACAGGGTTATGTACTCCACTATGTCACCTTTTAATAGTTCTCCACTTCCATTGTGTTTGTTTTAGTAGTCCTGAGATTGGATTTGAAAGAAAAATAAAAAAGCACCATTAAAAATAAACAAACAAAAACAACCAAACACCAACAAGAAAAAACACTTTGCTGTCTAGTGGAGTAAAAGCAAGTAATAAGTTTTATTGGCCATATTCTTTGAAAATTTTTAGCAATGAGATAGGACACAATAGTAATAAACTTTTCACAACTTGGATATAAGGATAGAGAATAGAAAACTGAAAGATATTATTTATAGACAGTCAGCAGCCGTTGAATTTAAAAAGTAGGAAGTTGTTCTGGAAATGTTTCCAGCAAGCTCGTCCCTCTTTAACCCATGTAAGCAAATGGGGATGAGTTTTGACATTAAAAATAAGATGTATATGAAACAGGGTTACTTTCTGGCTTGCATGCATAGCTGACATGAGAGTCTGAATAGAAGCAGCCCCTGGCTTATCCTCTGAGGTCTGCAATGGGGCTTTACCAGTGTCACAGCTAATTCAAACCGAATGCATTACCACATGCTGGAACGATCCCTAGCTAGGAATGCTCAGATTTGTACTGTAATAATCTAAAAATAAATTGTAGTCACTGATGTCACAATGTATGATTCTTTCCGCTTTCTTCTGTGCTGAGCCCACACACCACTCAGTTTCACAGGACGTATTTCAGTAAGTGTATACCACTGGCGAGCTTCAGTGGAGGGTTAAGATTTTCCATGCTTGTCTATCTTCTGTAATTCATGTGCTAACTGAGATTTGCAACTTGATGGGGAGGCTAAGCCTTTTAAGAGAGGCAAGCTTTGAAAATGAGTGGCACTCTTACTGACTCTGCAGTTGCTGATATGATTTCATATATAGTATGAATAGAAATAGAAATTTGTATGTGTATGAATTTATTTGGAAAAAAATTAAAAATATTTTTGAGATTTAGTTACACAGTTTAGTTTGCTCATCATTAAGACTAAGCCCCTTCAATGTTCCACCATAACAGATGACAGATGAAATAATAGTGGCATGATTTGATTGTAGCAAACTTCCATCTAGCAGTATTTTTCAGATTTGCATCTGCATCTGTTGAATGCAATAAACAAAATGAGATAGACCACTGCTTCTCTGTTCAGATGGTTCAGAGGGAAGGAAGACTTTTCCTTTGTCCTCCAACTGGAGGTAGTCATTGCCAATTAGGAGACTTTTAGGACAGCCAGAAATGAAAGAGGACAATCATGAATAGGATTTCTGACCCTAAGTGTTAATTGAAGTGGTCTAATGGCTTGATTATTTTGAAAATTGCTGTTACTGTAGTGTCTGTGTGGGCTGCAGGCCCAGTAAAGACCTAGAAGGGAGAGATTTTCAAGCTTTGTAGGAGTGTTGCTGTCAGGTTAATGGTCTTTCCAGGACTGACCAGCGATCTTAGTCAGTGCCATCATGTGGTGATCTTGTGATATTGATGTCAGACATAGCTGGGTTAGTGATTAAGCGTCTTGATGTGTTAACATCACTTTGGACCTTAGCAAGAAGATATTCAGTTTAATGCCAACAAGTCTTTCAAAAATCTGTTTAGAGTAATAGAATGGAGAGCGCTCAAATAAATTAGTTGTATTTTCTGTAACTGGGTTTCTTTTACAGTTTTAAACTCTGGTGGAAAGTAAGTGGACAGACTTCAATAAATCTCCTGCTTGATATGGATTTTTGCAATGAAACAGATTTTGCAGTAATTATTTCCAAATATCTGTTTGTTCTTTTCTAAAAAACAAATACTATATTTTACATCGCATTTTGACTTCTGATATATGAAGGCCTTACTTTGTATCCATCCAAATGTAACAAAACCAGGACAAAGCTGATAGCCACTTTTGAAATAAAAGAACTTTTAATCTAGTCAAATTTCTATTGTTTATTCATATATCTTTGGTTTGTACTGATTTTAGACTTTAAGATTTGCATACATCTTGTGCTTGCAAGTAGATGTGCCAGACAGTTTTTCTCCTCTTAAATAAAGTTTTTTGCAAATGCTACACAGAACTCTGCAATTAAAAAGAGCAGAAGTTTACTCAACAATTATCAGTAGTTCAATTATACAACTAAGAATTCTTTATCTGAAAATAAATAAGCTTTTCTTTCCTCCCAAATCCCCTTTCTCTTAATTTCTTTATTTACTTTACTCCAACATATATAGAATTTATCACTTATATGCCACTTATCCATGAAATACCTCTTTTAAGTACTTGGCCATATACAGAAAAAAATTACCTTGAAATTAGATAGCAAATATGTTTATTCTTTGAGATATGATTCTACGTTTTCTGATCTATTGTGAATAGATATATCTTTTCAAATAAACAAAATTAGTATATTGTTCATGTAGAACATCATATAAGATGTAAGCCATATGCTCTCTAATGTACAATATATTTTTACTCATTTTCTTACTGGACATAGCATTAACCATTAACATGAAAAGACTTGTGCAACAGGACCAAGATAAATGGCCCATTGACAGGTCAGTTTCATGCAATGAGGCCTGTTGGATTCAGTGTAAAGATACCTGTTAATTTCAAGACACTTTTGGTAGGGTTCCTGGTGAAAAAAATATTTGGATAAAATGGTATGGAGTATTTCTATAGAGCTGGCAATATCATACATAATGCTTAAAAGTTTTCTCCCAGCTTCCCATTAGCTTTTGCTAATGAAATTGCCTACAAACGTGTGTTTGAAAAATAAAAAAGAAAGCATAGGCTCTGAAAAATAATGCTTCTCCATCCCTTCCTTGAAAGGCTTGTTGTAAGCATGGATGATGATGCACACTAAAAGAGGATGCTAGATGATACAGGACCATGTACTCTCTCAACTCATGTTTTATTGGCGAATGTGTTTATAAACATTCTAATGGCTATACAGACTTGGTTCCATCTGTGATTTCTTTCTGAAATTTCTTGGATTTGCTTGTCAAAGAAACTGGGCTTACGTTAGATGGAGTATTCCCATCCAGTGTGTTCAACTTTTGATTCCTTATTTCATTAGTTGTGGTGGTGCTCAAGTTTTTGCCAGCTCTGCAAACCAGCATTTTAACACTGGTAAATAATTCCCCTGGATATTCAGTTGCAATATTTTTGGATCAGAGATTTTAGTATTATTTTAAAGGTGATTTGTCACAAAAAAAGGGGCAAAAATCCTCTCCTGGATTCAAGAAGAATTGTGCAAGAAGAGGTGAAACCCATGTAAATCTTTGGTACATTCGCCATTACCAAAACTCTCTGACATTTATTAATTAGTAGAAATGTATCTGGATTAAATGGGATGTCTTAGGCAAAGAATGAAAAAAGATTATAGCAACAGCTAGAGGAAGCAGCTGGTGAGTTGTTGCTGTATGAAATGTACCCTTCACCCAAACATTAGTTCAGATAGTCCAACGCAGCACTTCAGGAAAGCAATTCATCAATCACAGTGTTTCTTCTCAGTCAGATATGTAGTCACTGATTTGTTTGCTATAGTTTCCCAATCCAAATATATCTCTACCAATAATGTAATTATTATTATGTCTGCCTACTGCATTTTATATAATCTACATGAAAGCAAAAAGATAAGTTCTCAGTACATAATGGCGTGAGGGGAAGTAGAACTTTCTGCAAATTATGCACAGCTGGACAGATGAGCTGTGGTGCCTGAGGCTGTGAATTTGTATTAACACAGCCAGCAGTAGGTCTGCTTCCTGAATTAGACATGTTCAGTGTGTGCAGTTTTCAAATGTGCAGGTGGTGAATTTGGGGACAGATGATATAGATCCAGTGGTTTTGACAGATGAAATAATAGCAGTTGGCATAACTGGAAATTAATCGTGGAGCTGGAGGAGAGAGCTAGCATATTAATTTCATGCTCATTGTGATAATAATTGATTTAGTTCAGGTACACAAGTTACAGTGCAAGTGGACTTACTGCTTAAGGAGTCTAACAGTGATTATGAAAATGCATTGCTTTGTTTAATCTTGCATTTATTATGTTTTTCTTTTTCTCGAGATCTTGTAGTTTACTGTGAGTTAGTGTTTTTGAAGACAAATGGTTCTTGTTTATGTTGTTTGATTTCATCTTTACATAGAGATGTTTCAAATACAGTGCCTTAGGATTATAGAATACAGGCCACCTGGCACTTACATTAAAACAAACAAAAGAAAACCAAACCAGAAGAGCCAGTAAGATTTTTATACAGTGAAAGGTATGCTGCATTGATTTATCTGCCCTGGTCTGGTACAGAGGTGTGATGTTACTGAAATGCAGGGGATTAATGGTGCAGTTAGCATGTGCCATTGCTCTTACTGAAAGTTGTTATGGCCATAGAGAGGCATGGAAGCAGAAGCAAAAGTTTCTCCCTAGAAGAGCTGACTGACCCTCTTTTGTGTTATAGAGTAGCAAATTTATATTTATCCTTTTTTTTTTTTCCAATCTGTATTTTCTTTTTCCTATTTGCTTTGGAATTAAGATGTTCTAGTGAATTGTCCTCTTGTCCAAATCTGTCTTGTTTATAAAAGTTTTATCTTGAGAAAACTGAAATTAAAGCAGGTAGTTAGAATCTTTTATTTTCTTACTCTTTATTTTCTGCAAGTTTTTTGTTGTTGTTTGTTTGTTGTTTGGTTTTTTTTTCTGTAACTTTTTTATTTTGTCTTAGCATTCCAGAGCCTTTGAAATGTTTTCCACTCATGACATAATAAAGGTGTAATACTGGTCAATATGGTGATCAATAAAGTAGAAACCTGTTAACTCTTGGGTGATTTTCATTAGCAGTTCTCTTATGCTGAATTTAAGTGTCTTTAGTGAAGGATTTCTTGTTCTGGCAATGAAAATTACATTAGTAATGTAGAAGTTACACTAGCAATGCTGAAGAAAGGACAGGAGATGGGAGCAGTTGTAAAGTGCCAATGTGTTGAATTCTCTTGGTTATTAAATAGATAAGATTGGACAGCTAAATATGCCTTGCATTTTGTATATAAGTAAATAATCACTGGATAATAACACTTCACAGAAACATCCTTCTGTGGTAGATTCAATTTTCTGTTTGCCCCTGGAGAGTGGTCATTTGGTGAGGTTTGATACTTCACTGCTTCCCAAAACCAATTAGAGCTGATTTATTCAAGAGGAAACAAAAAGTGTAAATTGAAGAAGATACTGTCTGGAGCCTGAGACTCCATCATCAGTAAAGATGATGGAGAAATGGCAGTTCCATCTTGGGGAACAGTTAATGGTTTTCTTAACAGCAATGATAGCACTTGTAACACCACTTCTAGCTCGTAAGGCCTGAAAGCTAAGCACTAAGCATATTCATGTCTAAGATGAGGAGATTGCATATTCCAGCTCTTACCTTCTCTGTGAAAGATGAGGATGCTTCCTAAATGGCCCAGCCTCTCCTCTCTTACTTGCCATCCCCAGCACGGCGGGATGTTCTCCTTCTCTCGCTTATTACTGCCTCAAGAGGCTTGTCCTGGTAGGGTCTGTAAACAGGCACTGAGTTGCAGACAGATGACCAGTTTCAAAGGAAGGTTGACATGATTAACTTCCAAAGAAAAAGAACATGATGGCACACAGGGCTAGTACACACACAAGAACATTGAGAGTATCGTAGTAGGAGGAGTGACAGTTTGCATACTGTGTTCTGGAGAACTTAAACCAGCAGGATATAAATCAAGTTGGATTTTAAACAGGAGCTGATGCTTCTGGACTTGAGGGTTTGGTTTAGTCTTAGGGGGTACAATGTAGAAATTACCAGTCAAGGTAAAAGTACAATTTTTAATATCATCATCCCTCTGTAGAAATCTAGATTGTACATTTTGAAAGTGAATCTATTTTCTTCTGAAAAAAACTTTAATTTTTTTTTGTCTTAATGCAGTGTTTATTGAAATAAAGTCATTGCTTTTTAATGAAACCTTACCCAGTGGTATCATCACTAAATATATTTCTAGTACGGAATGTTTCCTTGTGTGTGGGTTTTTTTTAATGTTATTTGTCCCAAGAATCGTAAAAAGTCCCCCAATTTTTTCATTTCAAATACTTGGCTTTTTGGAGTGTTGGATTTTTGGTTTTGTTTTGTTGAGATTTTTTGTGGGTTTCTTTCGTTTTTTTGGGATTTTTTTGGGTTTTATGTCTTTTTTTTTTTGTCTGTGTGCTTTTGTTACGGATTTTTTTCCCCCACATGCCAAATTTTACTATTAACTCGCAGTTGCTCAGAGAAACTAGTTTTGTAGAGAAGTGCATGAAGAATATGAAGAAATTTACCTGGAATTATATAAAGGCTTGCTTAACAAACTGTGGGTTTTAAGGGTTCTGTCACTGGTACATGGGGGTGAGGGAAAGAAAATTAGAGTAAAATGTGCCTTCATCCTACTCATATACATCACTTAAAGATATTAATGTAATTGTTGATAAAGACTGTGCAGTTGCTGCTTAACCATTATTTCACATCTAAGTTATATTCCATAGTTATAAAACTTTTCTCTGATCACTTTTTACAACAGGATTAATATACTTTGCTTAGCTCAAAATCTGTTAAGAAATAAAGCAGACAGAAGAAAGCAATTTTTCCTCAGAGGTTGCAGAGTTCTTGTCTTTCATGTTTTTAATAAGCAACTTTCCCCTATTTACATAAAGGGACATATTGCATTCAACAGCAATTTTGAAAGCAATTTTTCTTTGCTTACTGTGAACTGTATATTTAAAAGATTACAAGCGTGACTAAGATCTCATTAACACTGTTGCATTGGTTTATACCATTGTCTTCAGTGACACTGTTCCTAATATCTGAGTGTGTAGAAGTATTTAGGGCTTGATGAAAGGATAGTTGGGTTCCAGGATTTCCCCCTCCTTTTGCAGCTAATATCTCATCATTTAATGTATCGATTTGGTAGAGGTGTCTCCTTTCAGCTAAGAAGAACTTGTTCTCTGTGGAGTAAATTGTTTACCAGCCAGCTATATGTGTTTGCCTTAGCGAATCTGAGTGAAATGGTCCATCACAAATTCTTGTAACTGCATTAACCTTCTTGACATTGTGACTCTGAAAAGTTGAGGAGAGAGGTGAATGACAGGCGGTGGTGAAAATGAGATTCTTGAACATGATGCACATTTTACTGTGTGTAAATAAGCTTAGAAGTTAAGTGCTTTTAGAGATAAATTTAGCTCTTAAATTTATTTGTCCCCTTTAGATGATTCTTATTAAACAGGAAGAGTATGTTTTATCAGAATTTTAGTTCTTAATCCACACTAATTTCTAGTATGTACTTAGATTTTATGTTTAGACAGGTGGAAGTTGTAGGTACAGAAGGAAGAAAATGGATGGCAAAAACTTAATCACAACATTTTTATTACTTTACACCAATTTCTTTTTCTGCTCTGACATGTACCAGGATTGATTATTTATAGTACATACTTTCTATGAATAAATAAGCACTGAATTTTCTATAGGAAGATATCTCAGACTAGAAGTAGTTTTCTAGAGAAGATTAATAAGTTTGGCTGAAGAATTCAACTTTCTAGAACAGTATATTTATTGCCTTTATTTGCAAAAAATCTCTTATTTTCACCAAAAAAGAAAAAAGTAGATGAAGACTCTAGACTTTGCTAGATTGTTACATGCTGTCCTGAGTCTTACATATATCTTGAGAATAGTTTGTTTGGGGGAGGGAGGAAAGAAACAAAGGAATGGATTTATTATTTATTCTTGTTTCTTTTTTCTTTCTTTGTTTAGTTTTTATTTGGCTAATGTACTGTATAAGGCAAAATGGATTTCAGATATCTAGACTGATATATACCCCAGCCTGCAACACTGCCCAATATTACTTCAGAAATGCACAAAATAGCCACCTTAGGGAAGGAGAGGAGAAGGTGAAGATTTGTGTCTAGCCCAAATACAGAATCAGAATATAACTTCAGCACTCAGACTGGGAAGTGCTTCAGGGTTCTCTGATACGGATATAACTGAAGTTGTGCCAGGAATCACTCATGCTTATCCACTGTGATTTTGAAAGTAGTAAGTGTATGGACTGCCATGACATGGCACATACAGAACAACTAAGGGGTCAGGCACAGCCAGCACGGGTTTAGGAATTGTAGGTCCTGCTTGACCAACGTGATCTCTTTTGATGACTAGGTTACCTGCCTAGTAGATGAGGAAAAAGTTGTTGTCTGCAGGGATTTCAGTAAAGCCTTTGGCACCTTCTCCCCCAGCATTTTCCTGGGGAAACTGGCAGCCCTTGTCTTGGACAGGTGCACTCTTGGCTGGGTGGAAAAATGGCTGGATTGCTGGGTAGAGAGAGTGGTGGTGAATGGAGTTACACTTGTGTTAGCTGGCCACAAGTGATGCTCCTCAGGGCTCAGTGTTGGGGCCAGTCCTACGTCATATCTTTATCAATGATCAAGTGTGTTTTCAGAAGTTTGCAGAGGACAGCAGATTGTGTGGGAGTTTTGATCTGCTGGAGGATAGGAAGGCTCTGCAGAGGGATCTGAACAGCACAGATACATGGGCCAAGGCCAGCTGTATGAGCTTCAGTAAGATGAAGTGCTGGGTCCTGCATTTCAGTCACAACAACCCCATGTAGGGTTTCAGCCTCGAAACAGGAAAGCATTTTCATTCTAGATTTTCATATGCATTGTTACACAAAGGGTATTCAATTGAAGTATAGTAATTTTTAGGTTCAAGTGTTGCATGTCTATGCACTATGTATGGGGCTTCTGTACTGTAAAGTAAAAGTCTACAAAACAAAAGGTAAGGAAAGCTGAAGCAGGAAGGTGAACAGAAGAGGGACCATTCTCACTGCAGTGACGGGTTTTCCCACAAGTACTTACCATACAATACTATTGGGATTTGCATTTGCCAGACTGTGATAATATCAACACAAGACCTAAAGTGTGAGAACTTTAGAATCAAGGGAAAAAGAAAAATGATGTTATGGAGGGTTCTGGAAAACACTGCCTTGGTGGCTTAGATGATAGCTTACAGGACCATGAATTGCAGACCCTTGACATTACTGAGGTTGAGACATTAATTTACTCAAGGCAAAGCACGATTTACCAGCATTCATGAATGAAAAATTTGTATTGGATCACTTAAACTTTACATCAGAGATACAAAAATTAGGATCATGTAGAATAACTTAGAGCTTTTGACCTGACACTTTCTTTTTCTTAAAAAGGAAAAGTATAAAGAATTCTAAGGGTATTTTTGTTTGTCTTTACCTTGCTCTAGGTAAAGATGTACTGTATCAGTAAGTATCTTTATTTTTAAATTATATAGTTTTAAAACAAAACCCCATAATTTCCTATAGTCATTAAAATGGAACCAGTACTTTTTTTGTATGCTGTTTGTAAGTACTAGGTGACTTTGTATCCCTTTATAACTTCTATTATTTCATAATGGGTCCTTTGGAAGGAAGAATGTCCTCTCTTCCTAAGACTACATCATTTATCAAACAGTAATTGCCATGGTACATTTAGATGTACTATGACTTTGTAAATCATCACAAGAATTGCCTGATATCCACATTACCCAGTGCCTCAAGGTACTCCAAAATACAAAATCTAGCCACAGGCATTAACAACACGTACAGTGATTGCTGTCATTTTTTGGTGCTGTTCCCAGAAATGCCACATTCAGAAGGTTCTACTTTGAGGAATGATGCTGCATAATCAGATGGCTAAATTCATTAGAAGCTGAGGTACCACAACAGGGAGTACAATATTATCCTTGATGATCTTGGCTTTTGCAGTGGCAAACAGCAATACCCACAGAATTTCTTGATCTGGTTACCAACTGATTCAGTCTTTCAAACTATTCTCAACACTGGAAAATTTTTTCATCACTTTTTTTTAGCTTAGTTTCAGTTTTCTTTCCGGAGAAAGCTTTGAAAACATGCAGAGGTTCCTCAATAGTCCAGGTAACTACTTTGGACAGTGAGATCAGTTGTTCAGTGGCTGGAAATCAGACACTATTCTTAGGGTTTGGCTGATTAGAAAACTGAAGAAGCTGAGAAATTGTGACTGTTAATTCTAGACTGTTCTGCCATAGGAAATAGGGAAAAGCCCAGTATCACCACCTCCTTCCTCTCCAGTCACCCTCAAAGAAAGAACCAACAAACCCCCTTCTTTTACCATATGCCTAACTCATTAGTGGTTGATGAAAGATCCTTACAGGGTTGCTACTGTTTCCCACTATGAACTGTATCTGTTCAGTAAGGCTATGTTTAAATTGTTTTGTCAAATGTCTACTGAATATGTTGCACAAACTTGGAGAACTAGAGAGGAATGTGTTTTAGTTTTAGTCCACATATTCTAGATAATCAATTCATACTCACATATGATGAGCTTTATGACAAAAATTTCGCACTTTTTTCTCTATAGCTGGCTCAATGAAGACAACTTTGGTGAGGCACCAACAACGTCTGGATTTTCAGTGATTTTCCTACTAGTAGTTGAGCATCTTTCTGTCAAAGACGTTTCTATAAGATCAGTGAGGACTCTATCTGTCTACCAGTGCACTTTACTTCCTGCTAGTATTTACTACTAGTTTAGCTCAGATGCCACTGAAAATCATAGTTCTGAGTCTCTTGGAAATGCTGTGGGTTTTGGTGTTCACTACGAAAAAATATAGCTACTCATATTTGTTACTTATCCTTAAATCTAGATGCTTTCAGATGCTGACCAGATTAACTGTCTATTAAGATTAAAAAAATTATATGCAGATGATTGGTAAGATTTTTCTGAAGTTTTAATGGAAAGTCCTTGCCTGAGTCCCCTGTGGGTTTCCTCATCCTGCATACCAGAAATCTGTTTTTAAACTGAAGACAGTCGTGTGCAAATTAGTTATTTTAGGTCTCAATGCAATTTACAGGAATAATTAAAAATTTTGAGATGCAATTGACCTTTTTAAAATTTTTTTTCAGAATGAGATTAAGCACTTGTTATTAATGAATAAATTAATTTGATCAGGTGAAACTTGGTCAGTTTACATTGTTCCAGAGACTATAAGCTGTTGGCTTTCCTGTTCTAAGGTCTGTCTGACACACCCACATTATTGGTGAAGCAAAGGTCCCTTACAATTTATTGCTTTATTGATATTTCTGTTTATATAAAGTTACAGGTCTTGTTGTAAGGATTCCTCTTTTCATGGCTTACAGTTCTTGACACTTGAATACCTGACTCATTCTCAAATACATCTTCCTTATGAAGCTGTGGGATTGTTGGATGTCTGATATGCTTGAATGCCATTGGTAGTCTAGGATCTAGCCTTAATTTTAAGTTATTACTGTACCTGTCAGAGTCCTGAATCATTAGACTGTATTCCTTTCTGAACTTCTGCATGCTAGTACAGTTGTGAGGTTTTTGTGGATTATTGGTGTCAAGAAATTTAATTCTTCTATCCAACATTGTCATTCAGTGATTTTAGTTGTATGTAGAAAATATCAACGACTCAGTTTTGATGTATGCAAATTGTTATGTATGAAAGAAATAGAGTATTTTATATGCTGATTACCTCCAAGTACATTCTGTGTGAGACATCCTTTTGAAGAAGTGTGTGGAGGAGTTTAACAGGATTTTCAATTATTCTGAATGTAAAACGGGTGAAAAAAAATACAAGGGGTATAGCATGTATTTGAAATAATTATAATAGATATGTTTTACTGTGGCTGAGTTTAAGGACTCAGACTATCATCTCTTATTCTTTTGGATGTTTTGCTAAGCAGAAAACAGTGATGTGGCTGAATTTTTTGGGGGTGGTGAAATGCAATAGAATACTTACATTTAGAGGACTAAGTTCCCAATATGATCACTGGGCATTTCATATTTATTTCAGAAGGAAAATCTCCACATGTGTTGCCTGCATAAATGTATTTAACACAAGACAAAATTTAAAGTTCCAAAAGCAGCAATAAAACCAGCAGCTTTCATTTCTAGCTAATACTAAGTATTTCAAACCCTCTACTCTTTTTGGAATTATGAATTGCAGTATGAAAATTTGGAAGCAGAAGACTAGCTTCATTACATACAATAATATCTGAGTGCATGATATAACTCTAGTAACAAATCTGTTTCAATATTTTACAAAAGGGTATCAGTGAACAGCTAATATAGTGGTTGTTGCAGCATGGGTTTCTCCATTCAGCAGCAACTGTTAATATTTCTCACATTAAAAGGGCTAAAGAATTAGACATACATGGATTTTTTTTTTTTATTAAACTGAAACTCATGTTGAAAATATTTTTCAAATAAAAGAATTTCAGATTCTAATAAAAATAGAATTTGTGCATGGGTATGTACATGTATTCTTCAACTCATTTCAGTAAGTCTGAATCAATGTTTCATCAATGCTGGTGCTTTTTATTGTCTAACAAAAGATTGCATGTGTCCATTTGATCATCTTGAGGGCTTTAATATAGACCTTTTTAATGAGAGATTTAAAAAATTGAAACAGATGCAAACGCAAATTCTTTTTTAAAAAGGAAGAAAAGATAATCTGTAAAAATTCTTTTACTGTGAACAACTCTCACTTAAATTCTGTCTAGGGGATGTTTGTTTTTATGAGGGCATACATTGCAGGTGGACTCTTGAGTGAAACACTGGCATCTTGTCGTGCACCTGTAATCTGATAGTGATAATCTCTGTTCACAGTTGGAAGTGCTTGCATGGCAAGAATCTAATTTCAAAAACTTATGAGCTGTGTTTTCTACGAAGATATTTTTTTTCTTGATATCATAAGTTCATTTTCAAATCCTGAGAATATTGTTAAAAAAAATAGAATTGTAGAATGCAAAGTTTTTAAGGACTTAAAAACTCCTGGAAGAGTAAAGGGCTGTATTTCAAAACAACATATTTGCTCTGATATCCTGTTGTTTACTGGGGAAATCTGATAAATGAATTATTAACTAAAACCAGATGATGACTACAACAAAGGTATTTATCACCTAGCCATCTATGAGTCTCAATATCATCTTAGACATGTGAATAGGAAAAAAAAAATAATTGAGAAAGAACTGCAAACTGGAATGCTTGTAGTGTTTAAGTGTAATACAAATTATATATTACTGGAAGACTTTGTTTATTTGTATAAACTTTTATTTGTATGAAGAATGCCTTTGTTAGCATATTTACCTGCGGCTGGAAAATTTTTTATAGAGTAGGGAATTACTAGTTAAAAAATAGCATACACAACATTTAGAGCCTCCAGTACCTGAGAAAAACAAGGATTTTATTGCTGCTGGGGTTTGTCACTGAAGGGGTCTTTTGAGCTATTAGTTTTTCAAACTGTCGAAGATCCGGCCACTTAGGTGCCTGGTGTGAGCTTAGACTTTGTCATAATCCTTCGAATTTACAACTTCTGCACACGTGTGTTTCCAGAGTCTGTGTGTACTTAGAAGAGTATTTCTACACATACTTCAAAGCACTGTACAACAGCTTCCAGTTACTGGATCAGTACACATCCTCACAGTGACATGACAGTGCTCTTCAGCCCTTCAGAGGCTGGTGCTTTGCTCCAGCAGAAAGTCCTCTGGGACCTGAAACATGGTCTTTGCATAGCACTACAAAGCAGTATGTGACATACCAGTTTGGTCAGAGCTTTGTTTCACTATACCACATCATCACATCCTAGAGCTTTTTGAGGTAAAATTTGTTTTGTGGTTTGCAAAGTGACAGCAATTTTGCATTTGTTGAAGCGACTTTGGAAATATGTTTCTCCTTAATGCTCTGCTTGAGACCTTGTGATAGTTACTGCTGTCACAACAATGCTCTTACGTGTGATTTATATCTTTCCAGTAGCAACTATCAGCTATTTTCAGAATTTCCTCCAAAAATTGTGTCCAATAGACTGCAGTCAAGTATGAGACAGCCAGTATGAGACTAGGATACATGGACTGACATCTGCTGTTTACTATCTCATGAGAACTTTTATTGACTTTGAATGGCTCTGGATCAATCTCTTAGTTTCTGCTCAAAGCAACTGCAGCTTTTCTTCATTTTTTTAACACTGAAATAGTAAAAGGCCAACGTATTCATAGCTCATTCACTCATGAATATCTTTATTCTTCCAAGTAACAGCAGGGTAGAGCTTCTCAACCAGATAAATGGAAAGAGTAGAGATATTGTACTCATGACAAACATAAATTTGGGGTTGTTATGACCTGTAATCAACAGCATATGATATAACCAATTGCTATTGCAGACAAGAGATCTAAAGATGACTGACAGCCTAGAGCAAGTAAGATCTAGCTGAAAACAGAATGTTCTAAACACAGAACAATGACTCTATATATAGCCCTACAGTGAGAGAAATCTTTTCATTTCTCCTTCTGATGGGAGACAAGAGAGAATTTATTTGACTTTTGGGAGACTTTAGAATCTTCAACAAATATTCCAAGACACTGGAACCAATTTAGGCAACTTACTCAGTTCATGTAATGGAGTTTAAATAAATTTACCAACATATTGATTTCCTGCATTGGAGAAATGTGAGGGTTCTTATTATTACTGTGTTTGTTATTTGCTTGTTCAAGTAATTATTCAACACTGCCCACTGCTAATTTTAGATGGTTCTAAATACAATAGATTCAGTTAGTACATGGAGTGGTTGATTAGCTGAGGATTGAGATAATCTGTTGTCGTGCTTTAATGCTTCTCTTGTGGGTATTCCAGTGACCTCTCATAACTCTTAACCTTTATCTAACATTTGGTGCATGGTTCATTCAGCACAATAAAACTATAATGAATGATTAAGTTGTAATTAATGAATTTAGCTTCTTGCATTTGACTCAGTTCTTAGTAGAAGCATTAAACAAACTGCATTTGTTTCACAAATGTCTTTTTAATGCCTTAAACTTGATCAAAATTATTTGGGGCCACATTCTCATGTTTTATATATATTTTGACTTTAGTTTGCTGTTGATCTTTTCTGTGGTATTCACAGACTATTTGAAGTTAGAGGTTAAGGAAGAAAAAAACCCAAACTCTTACAATGCCAAATACACTTACCACATCTTCTGTAAAACACCTTAAGTCAAAATTTCAAGACTCAATATGGCCAATTGGTGCCTGAGCTACAGACTTCACACCATTCAGCTGACAGTAAAGTAATCTGATAGTGAAGAGGGAGGGTGTACTGCAGGCTTCATGCCCTAGTTGTAGAGGGAACCTAGTTTAGTTTTTTGTCCAGAAAAATCCATTTCAACCTGTGTCTCTGTCTTTTTTGCTTCTAGAGATCGGGAATTGGGTTGATCATGAGGTTCCTCTCAAGACAGAATCCCTTCTCTTGTAGTCTTCTCATGCACTCCCAACATAATAGTAATGCTGGTAGGGGCTGCCACCATTGCTGTTCTGTCATATTTTATCCCTAAAAAAGGAAACACATTTTAAAATATTTGCTTTTTTTTTTTTTTTAATATGTTTTGATTTTGGTAAACTGCCAAAACTTTTTTGAGAAGGAAAAAAAGTATAGTTTTAAGTGGGGCCTGGAAAAGCCAGAATGGAATTTAATTAGACAAAGAAAGGTTTCCACTTTTGTCCTCACTGAATTTGAGGGAAGAGGGATTGGAACCTTAGATGTAAGTTCTCTACAATTTTCTCTTGTTGCTCTTTGTTACCAAAGTAAATTCTGGCTGCATTTGGACTGCGAACCTGGGGCAGGATTTGAAACAATTGGGGCAGACTCAGCTAAAGACCCAGGTTGAGCCGTGATCTGGAACAGCTCGATAGTAACTTTCACACTTTTCTTTCTGTTCAATCTTACTTAGAGTTATTTTATCTGAAAGGGAACCCCACATACACAAAAAGGAAGAGAATTATGTTTTTTATCAGGAGGCCTTGTGATGTAGACAACTATAGGAATTAAGGTGATAGAGATAGAGCAATTAAGCTGCAAGTCAGAGGGCCTCTCATAAACATCAAGTGAAATTCTTGTGAGTCTCAGATGTATTTATGTTTACTCACAAGGTTGTGGTTGCCAAATAGAGACTTAAGTGTTTATTCTCTTCTTGTCAGGGAGGCTAAAAGAGGTGTAAACATGCCAACATCCCATTTCATATCACTAAGTTTTTTGTGGTGCTGGAAGAAGATAGAGTTGGTTCTTTTCTGTTGTTCTGAGTCTGTGACTTTCCAGTGGTAGGCAGGTGATTCTGTATGATGATTTAAACCAATTAGGAAAGACTTAAAATTTCTTCCCATGTCTCTTGAGGATAGAATAACACCTGGGGATATAGGACTGTAGCAATCCTTGTTCTACTTGACTTGAATCAGGCTTTTGCTCAGTTTTCACAAAAGATATTCACTTGAAGTGTCAGAGATTATAGCTCAAGGTGTTCTTTAGTTGATAATATTAAATGACGCTGCTCCGTGAGGAGCAATAATGATCTGAGTAATTGATGAAGTGATTCACTAGCATGAATTGGACCTAACCAAACACTGAACATCTGTTATAACTTTTGCAACTGGAGTCTAGCTTAAGTCAGTCATGTTGATGGCATATTCCATCTTTCTTGAAAAATGTATATGTATTTATGGAAGAACAGAGTAACTGACTGAGGTTTGAAGGGACCTGTGGAAATCATTTTCTCAAATCCTATGCTCAAGTAGACATACATACAGATGACTGTCCAGGACTGTGTCCAGACAATGTTTAACTATCTCCAAGGAGGGGAATCCTACCATCTCTCAGAGTAACTTGTGCCAGTGTTTGATCACCCTCACAACTGAAAAGCATTTCCTGATATTCAGAGGAAAATTTCTGTGATTGTTTGTGTCCATTGCTTCTGTTCCTGTTACTGAGCACCGTTCAACACCTGAAATTTTGAATTGAGAAAAGATGAGATTTATAGAGAAATCTGTTCATTTGAATGCTTCTAATCACACTGATTGTTTTTAAAAATCATCTTATCAGACTCCTGTTGTATTTTTTGTCTCTACTCCCCAGCTTCATCACAAGTTTCTTCTGCTCATTCTTTTTCACCAATCATTTTGAGACTAGTAAGGAGGTTGAAAAAACCAATTTGTTGCAGCTTAAGTCATGTGTGTTTTACTCCATAAGTCAGTATAGAATGTGGTTGTGTCTTCCCCTAGCTTCTGATGATAATCTCTACAAAGGTAATACTCCTTAGAATAGACAAATTATTAAGTACCTTCTGGAAGGAGAAGGGACAGTGAAAGGGAAGGAGATATAATATCAAGGTAAACAAAAGGGTAAATGTCTAAATTATCTGAGACTATAGTCCAGTGATGACACTTCCATACAATCATTGTGGTTTGGAATTTATTTTTACCTAATGATTTAATGCAAAATGCAGAATGATTGAACTAGTAACCTCATTGTTCTTTATACAATGCTTTCTACTAAGAAGGCAGTCACTCTTACTTTATTTCATTTGAGATTGCTAAATTCTAAGACATGTTCTTGTATTAAAATTTCAGTTGGGTTTAGCAAGGTTTAGCAAGGTTTGTAAAGCGTGTTACCATCACTCATTTTAATAAAAAATGTTGAACGTCTGGGTGCAGAAGACCATTTCCTAAGGGGCTGAAACCAAACTAGTGAATTTTACACTTATAGCTTGCTAGCAGCAGATGTTCTAAGCATTACCTCCTAAGGAAATATAGATAGATCACCTTTCTATCTCTAACAACAGATTTATCTACCAATTAGACAATTTGAGAGGCAGTATCTCTGTGGCAAGCATAGGCGCTGAGAGGGTGGCTCAATCATGTGAAAAAAATATAGTGAAGATAGGTTATAATAAAAAATGAAAGCTTCTCTAGAGATGAGGAATAGAGACAAGAGTAAGACTGAGGTCTCTGTGGAGTCAGAAATTTTGAGTACTCGGAGTTAAGGAATTTAGTGCCGAGATGTATTTCAAAGGTGGTGGTCTGGGTGGAGAAACAGGAAAGAGAGGACTATTATAAAAATCAGTAGTAACTAGTTTCCTTTCTTAAGAGATTGTGTGAGTTTATTCTGCTGCAGTGTTTGATGTGGGTTTATCTTCATATGTTTGCTTCAATCCACATAGTTGTCGTGATGGTGACTGGGGAAAGATATATTATGGGCTTAGGAGATGCAGATTTTGGTGATTATGTTACGGATGGAATGATGACTGCCGAAAGAAAGATATGTTCCTCATTTGTCTGTCATAGTGGGTCCAGTCACAATTGGGTTTTTTTGCCATGAGAACATTTCATTCACCTTGGTAACACTATGTCATGGCATAGCAGGGTGCAGAAATGTCAGAGGCTTAGCATGGCGGGCAGCAGTCAGGACCTCTTCCCCCCAGTCAAGAGCAGGATAGCTAAGGGCACTGGGGAAGCGACAGCCCCGGGCATCGGGAACCTCTTTGGAGGGTCGGGACCAGGCTGGGCCATTGGCCGACTATCTGCCAGGTCAGCGGGGCCATGGCCGGGCAGGGCTGTGGGGAGCTGTGCCTGGCTCAGCGGGGCCATGGCAGGGAGGGGCTGTGGGGAGCTGTGCCCGGCTCAGCG
>VZUI01036905.1:0-42994 GCA_013401135.1 Cettia cetti | reverse complement strand
GGATGGATGGATGGATGGATGGATGGATGGATGGATGGATGGATGGATGGATGGATGGATGGATGGATGGATGGATGTGCCAGTTCTGACTCATACATCTTGCTGAAATCCCAAGCTGCCTTTAAAGCTGTTCCTTTTTCCACAGATGATTGTCTCTGTGTTTCCACTTGCCATGAACTCCCTACCTCATAGGGAAAGAATATTTGAACAACCCCACCTGTGTCTGAATGGTGCTGCATTAATCCATGTACACAGCCACCAAGATGTGTATGGGATGGCATTTACGTTCCCCAAATTCAAGTGCTTCCAGTGTGTACATTACATCCTTCTAAATTTCCAGGGCTCCTGTTCTGATCGATAAAGAGCCAGTTAAAAAACTGGGTGGTGTTGGGTTCAACTCAGTTTACCAAAAAGTGTGTCAGCATTAGGATGAGGGGTGATATCACTCACTTTGTGGAATCTGTTCATTTGCTGCCTGACTTCCTCAGGTGGAGGAACCAGAATTGCAGACCACTGCATTTAATCAGGCATGTCTTTCATAAGGAATACACCCTGAGGTTTGATTTAGAAGGTGATGAAGACATGAATTCACCTGAAAAAGCCAGATGAATTTTCCTGATACCTGGCTAAACCCTCACATGAGAGCTTTTCTTCCCTTTTTTACCAGGTTGTGCTGGAAGGCCAAGAAGCTCTGCAGTCCCTGGAGGAGAAAGAAATCTTTTCAGTGCACTGAGAAAAACCATCTTTCTTCAATTTAGCCAACTCTTTATGGCCTAACTGTCTTTTTTTCTTCATCCCCCAGACACAGAAACAGGTAAAGGAATGCCTAAATTGCCACTAGACTCTGAAGGCTTTTTTTGTCTGTAGTACAGAGACAGGGAATGCTGCAGGCACCAGTTTCACTCACTTATAAATGATCACTACTGAGAAATACACATTTTCCCTCATATTTTTATCTAAATAGTGGTCTTGAGGATAGGCACAACAGATAATATTCTGCACTGTTCCTCTAATGGCTGAAATGATGCTTCATAGACTTACGAGAAATAGGATAATATGAATTTTATAAAACAGACAGAGTGCACTAAAGAACTGTGAAAATAGGTACATTAGGAGTTGTGAGGTACTCAGGAAAGAAAAGCAGCCATAGAAAGCCCCAAAAGAAAGAAGGAAGAGGCTAAATTAGAATTGCAGTGTAACATTTTCTTACTTTAGGAGTCCAACTGCCTAACAGTGAGAAAACTGGAGTTACTAGTTTAACTTCTGTTTTAACTGTCCAGAGGAAATTCTTTAGTGTTAATAGATTGTTTTCATTCAGGGCTGCTACAATATTTCACATAAGTTTGAAGTATTAAAAAGTGATGATATGAATGAGATAATCAGAAATGTTAATGGGGTCTAGAGACAGGCATGCAAAAACTGGAAGGGAAGATGCAAAGGTGGGAAGGAAAGACCCAAGAGACAACAATGTGACACTGGAGAAGTAAAGCAAGTGTATATAAGTCTGCAGAAAGTGTAGAAAAGAAGCATTTGATTTAAGATGGAGAATGAGTAGCAATCACTTTTTTAAAAAAACCTGGCTGTAGTTGATAATTTTCCCAAGGAAATGCTGTTTCTCTGAACCATCCCAGAGACTCTCTCCTTTCAGTGCACCTTGGAGTCCATCATCATCATCTCCCTCTCCTCCCAGGGAGTTTTTCTTTCAGGATTCCTTCCCACTCTATTTCCCCCCAACAGTTTGAATCACTTGACCTTTAAAACTTGGCTCCATCCAGACTTTGGGGTGAATATTTATAGATGTAGGAATGGGACTCTCACACACTTCACATCTTTGCAGTGACATTTTTAGACAAACCCTCTCCAGAACTTGGCTAGACACACTTGCAGGGGTAATTAGCTGATAGCCAGCTTGGACAGCTCAGGTGCTCATAAACTCTGTGCTGACACAGTTTTGCCTCTTCAAGCCTGGAGTTAATTGGTCAGACCTTTCTCAGTGTCCTTTGGATCCTCAAGGCTCAGACATCTTTGCGGGTTTCTTTGCAATGAAAATGACTGCATGGTGAAGGTCTGTTCTATCCTTTCTTTTTTTTTTTTTTTTTTTTTTTTTTTTGCTAGGGAACATCAGAGTGTGAGAAGTCCCATACTGGATTTAAGGCAGTGGTACTTTGTGCAGTGCCCTATCTCTCATGCTAGGGAGAACTGGACATTTCAGGGGAAAGTTTAAGAATCAGGGACACAGATTTCCTCTCAGTTTCTAAACCAGGAGCTGGCCTCGTGCAGGCTCTTGATTTGTGGGCATTAATGATGATGGTTTTCTCTCGTTAATTAAAGGACTCCTGAAGTACCTCACAGAGTGCTGTTAAGAAAATAGAAAACCTTACATTTATTGTTTGTAAATCAATGTAGAGGAATTTGTAATCTCAAACATTTGTAATCTCAAAACTTGATACTGCAAGAGGAGTAAAAGGAATAAAAGGACCTTCCTCCTGACTAACAAGTGCCACTTTAGTGTTATCCACGCAATAAATCTGAATTTCTTAGTTTAAGCAAATTCTCGTTGATATTTCTTTTTCCACCACGGGCTGTTGCATGTCACTCTTGAGCAGTGTTAGATGAAGAGCCTGACTTAAGAAAAAGTCTCTTTGCCAGTCTCTTATGGAAGGAAAGCAGGATTTGAGGCTTGTGTATTCATAAAACATCCTAACTTCACCTGAAAGCCACATTTGGGAATGCATCAGCTTGGCTCCCAGCAGCACTGATAGGGTGCAAGCAGCCTTTTAGACTCATTTTAGACCTCTCCTGACAAGTGGAGGAGAGCAAATTTCTCAGGTCCAAACCCCATTTCTCTGAAATCACTAATATGGCAGCTCTGTGATAATTGAAATGATTGCTAAACCCCATTTTGCCGTGAAAATGTCACTCATTACACTCCACCAACTTCAATTTTGTGCTTTGTTCTCAGAGGCACGATGTGCCAGGGTGCATCTCTGCTGTGAAGAGCAAGCAGTGCCATTACCTCCTGGCTGACAATGAGAAGAAAATGAAGGCTGAAATATGAAGTGCCATTATAGGAAATTGGTTGGTTATTAGATTGTATTTGCTACTGCAGTTACAGAGCTCAGTTCTGTACAAAAACAAAACCCACAAAGCCCAGAAACACAGCTCGTGGCTCAATTTTCAGATGCATGCTGGCAGCCCTTGGTACCCCTGTCACTGTCAGCCAAGTCCCCATGGACCTCCAGCCTTGGACTTCCTTGGCAATAACTTTGCTGATCCGCAGGCAGTGTGGGTTGACTTTGATTTATGTGACTCTTGTTCAATTCTTAACTTTGTAAAATAAACATTTTTTTTTTTTTTTTCTGCAAAGCTGTAAAGAAGCTCCTTCTTTTGATCAGAAGTTTTTTGGGACAAAGAGTATTTCTCACTGTGTACTGAGTGCCAAAGGCATTGATCTCAGATGGCGACTTGCTTTAATACAGTAATTAATGAAACAGTAACGATATTTCCTTTGTGCTAAGAGCTGTGAGCAGGTTTCCATGGCAACAGCCCATGCACAAGCTTCTTGCCTGTAGCAAATGTGAAGTTATTTGAATCATTCACATTCTTTTAAAGAAAGAGGGCTGCTGTGACTCAAATTAACTCAGATTTACTGCAAGATGAAAGTACACGCAGGGGCAGCTACCTCAGATCAGCTGATGCACAGAAACCTTTTACCCTGCATTAACTCACTTGTGTATTTGAGCCTTCCATGCTACAATAAGAGCTTTTATCTCAGAATCATAAAATAGTTTTGGTTGGAAGAAACTTTCAAAGTCATCTAGTCCAGCACCCAAGTATAAGAAGTCTATGTATTTTCCCTAACTTTGTTTTTCTCTCCATAGCCATTTTCTGCCAACAGAATCCATACTCATTTTATACTAGGATAGCATCAGAACCTCATCCTTGTAGTCCTGAGAGGGAAGGAGAACATATTCTGGCTTGAGTTCTTCCACAGCCTTCATTTCCCATAACCATGCTCAAGTGATAACCACCAGTGATGGATGTTAGGGATGTGTCTGGTAGTGATGGATCCAGCTCACAGTGTCTTTGAGGGAGACAGATAAAAACACAATAGAATTAGCAGTGCACCCCCACCCCCCAGACATTGTGCTGGTCAAGGTCTGGCTCAAGCCAAGTGTGGGAGAAACTAAATTCTGTAGTCAGTGTGTAAATATTGCTGTAAATCAGTTATTTTCCTCCACAAACAGTGGACAGCCCAGAGCTTTTTGGGCTCTTCTGCACATCAGCAGGGTGCACATCATGACTTCCCCTTGAGTATGGGCTCTTCTCAAGGTTACTCCTCCAGTTTGGGGAATGCTTATTTTGTGAGATGCTCAGTGAGTTTGAAATAGAAGCACTGAAACTCTGAAATCTTAGCTAAGTGATTTGAAGGACTGATTATGCTCAGGCAATGCCTCAGACGTAAACAACTGACCCTGTTTAGAACATAAGGGAGTCCTCTCTGAACCTCATGACCCAACGGGAGGGTGTCCCTCACGGTTTTGTCTGACCTTATACTCTGTGTAGTAAAAAGTCAAGAATACCTTCCCACTCAATCTTGTTAAGCCGCTGTCCCATTTGCCACCAAACTCTGTTAAATCTCTGGTTTATAAAGATAAATATATTCCTACTCCTCTGTTACAAGTGAAGCCTGTCACAACATGCACGACAAGGACACAAGACCCCAAGCAGCACAATCCTTTTTGGTCACTGATCCCCATATTTCTCTTCTGACAAAGGAGATGATCCTTATGAGCAGATGGTGAGGCAGTTCCAAAACAGAAAGTCTGGAATGGAGAGAAGTGTTCTAGACCAAAGCTTTTTATAATTTACTTGCTGTATCAATGAGTACTTGAATAGTCAAAGACAGTGAAAGAAGCAAAAGGCTTCTGGAGCAAAGGAAAGGTATTAATTATCTTGCAGATCTTTTAGGTTTGTTCTTTCTGATGCAGGAGGAAGTGGCTCAGCAGATTAACAGACAGACAATATCAGTAATTACTTGCCTTCCCTTCCAGTGGGAAGCTGTGGTGAATGAATCCTTAAAAGGCTTTGCCACCAAATTTTAAGGAAAAAGACTAGAGCAAATATTTTATTCAAATGATATTTTTCTAGCATTCATCTGGCATCACAGCCTAGAGCTGTTGCTTGGCTTTATTTTTAAGTCCTGTGTGGACCTGATTCTTTGTGCAAATCCATACTGCAAGGATGTGAAACATATTGAAGTGGAAGATCAACAAAATTTGTAATTGGGGCCTGGTCTGAGATAGAATATTAGACTTGGATAATCTAATATTATCTGTTCGTATCTAAAGCAATAATGTTGGTTTAACATCTTGGCAACTTGGTGGAAGAAGGTAAGGACATCTTCAGCTAAGTATTGAATTTAAAGATAGATTTAGAAGAGATCAGAATGGGACTTTTGAAAGTATCAGTTGATTTCTCCTCTGTGAACTGTGAGTGTTATTTTTACACCTCTGTTGTCCCAATGTTTGAGTTCAGAATACTCCTAGGGACAAGGCACTGGGACAGAAGGACAGTGAAGTCAAACTTCTTCACCTGCATGCTCTGGAAATGTGACATACTAAATCTAGGCCTGGAGAAGATCCACATGGCAGAACCCCTAAAACCCCAGAAAGCTGAGTTACTAAAAAGCTCCAGCATTCTTTGTTTTTTTCAGTCTAAAAATACTTTTATATAAGAGACTTCAAACTGTTTCTTGTGCTAAACACACAAATGGAAATCTCACTGCACTGCACACATTATATCACTAAAATAAATATTGTTGTCTTTAATATTTAAAGAGATTTTTTGAAACAGCCACAGAGGATGAAAAATACAAGCCAGCAAAAGCATTCTGTGTCTTGGCGCCCTACAGAGGCGTATTTCAATTCTCCTGCTTTAATTTCTTTAGCTCTAAAGGAATTCCAAGGTCTCTGAAATGGCACGCTGGGCAGGGAAACACAGCTGTTGTCCCCAGGGTTCCTCTGGCTCTCTATTATTCACCATCACAAGAATTTTTGTTCACTATGGGCTGAGGACCTGCATCATGTACACCTCAAAGCTGTTGGAGTAGCAAATGCTCAATGCCCAGTGCATCCCAAACACCATCAGGCACTGATACTTAGGGTAGGACAGGGGGCATGAGATTTCCTTAACTCTCTGTGCTACCAGAGTTGTGTTCAGCCTCTTTGCAAGTTAGCAGGAACTTTGCTATTGGCTTTTTTGGGATAAGGAGAATTGGGATGAGCAGAAGCTCTTCCCTCACAGACTGATTCCAGGTGAGGTTCCTTGCCTTCTCCCTGTCCCATAGTTCTGTGTCTGACACTGCCAGACTGTTCTTCCATTACATTCAGGGTGCCACTAACACCAAAGCTGTGTTCCAAACATCCATCCCTCCCTCCAGGTGAATTCCCTGGGACACAGATCTGAGTGTTGAATTTTACAGGTGCATGATGAGTTTAGAAAGTTGTGAAGGAGGCACACAGGCTAATTCTCAAGCTGTGGATTTTGTGCCAAATCCAGAGTCATGCCAATTGCATTTAGTCACAGATACTGGGACCAGAAGTGTGAGCAAAAAAGCAGTCACTTGTTCTCAGTTGGATACCTTCAAGTCCTTTAATTATTCCAGAGTAATTCCTTTTCTTGCAGTAAAGGGAGGGAGAAATAACCTAATGTTGATTCTGGAGATGGATTTATTGCAATGGCATGTAGTGATAGGACAAGGGGGAATGGCTTTAAGCTGGAAGAGGGTAGATTTAGATTGTCTATTATTAAGAAATTATTCCCTGTGAGGGTTGTGAGGCCCTGGCACAGGTTGCCCAGAGAATCTGTGCTGCCCCATCCCTGGAAGCGTCCAAGGCCAGGCTGGATGAAGCTTGGAGCAACCTGGGATAGTGGAAGGTGTCCCTGCCCAGGTCAAAGGCTTGGAACAACCCAATCTTGAAGATCCTTTCCAGCCCAAACCACTCTACGATCCCAAATAGGTGAACCATAACAGCTTCTACCATTAGAAAAAATCTGTTGTATTGGAGACTCACAAAGTTAGGAATACTCAGATGGCTCAAGTTCATGGATACCTAGACATCTCTACAGGTGCCTGGCACAGCTTTTTGGATTCTGCATTTCTGGATTAATATTTTGAGATCTGACTTTTCCCCTGCAGGTATCCCAATGTAACACTGGAGTCCTACTGTGATCAGTCAGACCCTTTCTGTGCACATCATGCACAATCAAACATAACTCAGGTGTCATATCCAGACTTAGGGCTGCACTTCAATGTCCATTTAAATGTCCAGAATTCAGATGCCTTTCGTTCATCCATTTATTCCCCAATTTTTGCATTTCATTGTAGCAGTGATTATGTATATTCCCTACTTCTGGCATCATAGTCCTTCCTAAGGGTCATTTTGTACTTCTCCCTCCTATTCAACTGAAAAAGTTCCACTCTGTAGAGCAGAGGAAAGATTGTCAACAAAGGCTCATTTGGGGACTGTTCTTTATTTTCAATGGATTTACACTTTCATAAAATCTTATCTTATGGCCAGAGAAAAGAGAGTTGAAAGGCTCCTGGCATGATTATCTACTCTATCACCCCACTCTAGGGCAGGGTAGACTCTTCATGGACTGATTGACCACCCTTTTGTGTAAATTTTTCATAGAGTTTTATTACATGGAGCCAAGAATGCCGAGCACACACTCCCTAAGTCATTCCACTGAGACTTCCACCCTTCTTGTGCCTTGTAGGTGCTGCAGGCTTCAGGAGCACTCAGAAATCACACTTACCTAGAACCTTTCTCTGAGCACAGCTGGGCAATGGCTGATACCCTCACCACCAACCTGTCTTGCTGCCCAAAGCAGGATTGGTGCAGCCAAGCTGGCTGTTGGGAAAAGTCCCTGTTGTGTATCAGTGCTTTGGAGCTGTGTGGGAATTGTGCAGGATAATGAGCTACTCCAGGCTGCAGCAGCACCAGGGACTGGTTTAGCAGAATAGGTAATTAGCTTTGAGTGTTTAACACTGGCTCTGCGACTGTTTATTGCTAGTATAGGTCCAGCTTTGGAATTTTCCTTCATGATGTGCTGAGCAGCCTCATCCTGGTCCTCACATCATTCTTGGAGCAGCGCTGAGCTCACCTACATTAAGTCAGTGTGTGGCTTGGAAATACTAAGATTTGGTGGCTTCTCAGCTAATTTATGTTGAGAAATGCTAGTTTTCTTTAGAGTTCTGGCCACATTCAGCTGATCTGGTTTTTGTTTTGGAAAAAAGGAGAGGTGATCACTGTAAAGAACTGCTTGAAGGGAAATTCTGTGGTATAAAAAGCTGCTGTTTATTGAGATAATTGTGGCTGCCCTGTGCAATGATATAACACAAAGTCTGACCTGATTACCCTGTAAAGGAGTATCTTCTACTGATGATGTGACAGGAGACCTGGGCTTTTTAGGCTTGGAGATGTCCAGACTCCATCCCCTGTGCAGCAGCAGCAGCAGCAGCGCCCTGACATGCAGAGTGCTCACTGAAGCATTTCTCAGTACTTGCTGCATAAATATATGCTTTATTATTTATACAGCAGGTGTGGCCCTGTCTCCTGTTATTCTTCAATCCTGCTGCCACAAAATAATGTCAGAGAGGGGCTCAATTGGTCATTAAAAATCTACTTCCGAGTTTTTCCCTCCGCAGCCTTCACCTTTCCTGTTTAGGGGTCCTCTCTGCTCTTGGTGAAATGCAATTAAACCTCCTCAGCCATCTCCTTACTGGCCTCTTGGTGGTACTCTTAACTCAGCATATTCACCAGCTGCTCTGGCTGCCTTTAAAGGCATCACTCTCCACTCTGCTCTAGGAGGAGGAATGTTTCTAAGTAGATACTAAATATATACAAACTTTATGGACACAAAGCAAGATTTTTTTAAAGGATTTTCCAGAGCTACAGAAGCTCGAATCACTGATCCACGCTGACCTACTTCAGGGCTTCACCTGTTATGCAAAGCCCAGTGCGGAGATCTGTCAGATATCCCTGGAGCACAGATGTTTGGATCCAGTGCTGACACTGGGGAATGAAGGCAAAATGAAAAGGGAGGTTGTCATTTGCATTCCTAGCAGTTTGTTTAGTGCCAGGTGAAAAAAAAAAAAAAAAGTGTCCCACTGCTGTCAGGAATGTGCTACAGTGAATACTGAGGCAGGTTTAATTCAGTGTCTGTGTTCCAGTGGAGACCCAAATGGCCAAGGAACAGCCCCACAGAGGGAAAGATTGTGCAGAGTCTGAGAAATTCATGGTGCAGGAGCTTTCCTGTAAAGAGTGTCAAAACAGGGTTAAAAACCTATCTTCATATTTAGAAAATCCCCAAGAAGCACTTAATTAGGGTGGAACTAAGGATACTTTCAACTGGAGTGGTTAGAGCCTAAATCTAATCCTGGGATCTAAAGTTAGAATTACAGAATCATTAAGAGTGGAAAAGACCTCTGAGATCATCGAGTCCAACCATTCACCCAGCACTGCCAAGCCACCACTAAACTCTGTCCCTAAGTGCCACTTCTGCACAGCTTTTAAATGTCTCCAGGGATGGTGACTCCACCCCTGCTCTGTGCAGCCTGTTCCAGTTTGGATGCAGAATTTTTTCCCAATATCCAACCTAATCCTTCCTTGGCTATATACAACTGCCCCAAGGTTGGCTCTTGATCACCAAGAAATTATTGGCAGATAAAACTGACCTCAAAGGTTAGTTCATTTGCCCAGAATAAATAGAATTTTGCATTGCAAGTAACTCAGAATGACCTAATTTTCCCAGCGTAGACCAGCCATATTCTGCAAATAATTTATTTTGGTTTTTGCTAAACACTTGTCAGTGGGTTTAGAGCCAGTTCATTCCATGGATCTGCTGACAGTTTTCTTTGCTGACTGCCTTGGGTGCTCAGACTACACAGAGATTCTGCTCTGCATTGAGCTGAATGAAGTCTTTTTGAAACAGAAAATAGTTACTAAGGAGATAACACATAAACAATATATACATATATATTTGCTGAATACATATCATGTACTGAAGATATTTATTGCAGCTGCATTTAGGCAAAGAGAAGAAGAATGAAAGGAAAGACAAAGTGGAGGCAAGAGAGAAAGGAATGAAGTCAAACATGACTGTAATGAGATAAAGTCTTCACAATTACAGAATTAAAAGCAAAGAACTCTACAAATATGCTGCAGTTATGTCCAACCCCTTCTCCATTCCCACTATCCCCATCAGGCAGAGGTTTAAATGAAGATAAGTGGTTCTTAGATCCTTTGCAATTCTCTGAGACCACTAAAATAGAAAATGTCCAACACCTACTGCAAGCATATTAATAGTCAGATGAAAAATTAATGCCTACAGATCCTCAGAGTTAACTCTTCCCTTCAGCCATTAGCAAGTAATAAGAAAAAAGAATGCTGCAGGAAGGAAACAGATACAAAATACCTTCCCGAGGAGGCCCCCTTAGGAATCAAAATTTCTGGTGGAGTAATGATTAGGACAGGAAGGGTAGTGAGTAGGACATGGGGTTTTTTGCTGGCTCCTCAGTGGAGCTTGGAGTGCTGTGTGTGAAAACACTGCCCTTGTCACTGGTAGAGTGACCAGGTGTGCAAAGGGGCTGCAGAGGAGCTGCAATGACCCCCTCTTTGTGCATTGAAGGATAGGCCACCTTAGTGGCCCAAACATCAAAAAGGGGAGCCAGGAGACCTGGTTCTTGTCCTCATTTTGTCACTGGCTGGGTCAGATTTATCAGCTGACACATCCCATGTCTGTGCTTCAATTTCTTTTGCTGTAAATTCCTTGACTAGGACATGATTTTGTGTAAATGCCTTGAGTAAGAGAGATTAACACTGCCTTCATAGAGGCTTTGCCTCTATTATTTATCATAATCTAAAAAAAAAGAAAAACAATATTTTTTACTGGTCTTCTGTTGATTCTTGATTCTTCAACCCTTCTGAGCTCACTCCTCAAGTCTGCAATGTTTTAGCTTGAGGCCAGCCCAGAGAGTGCCTGTGCTGATTCCAGGGAGGATCGGGCACTGTCCCCCAGCTCTGTGTGGCTGTGGGCTCCTTGGACACAGCAGAATCCCAAACACCACCTCCTCTCTCAGGATCCTCTTTCCTTTCTCCAGCATGGTTGCTGGCTCCAAACATTTCGCCTTGGAGAGAGAAAGAACCACAGTGAAGGCAGGAACAAAGCCACCAGGATTAGCTCACTATTCCCCAAGGACCTTTCCTTATCTGCTGCTTGCAGTCTGCCTCTGTTGCCTTGGCACACCTCGGGCTGTGCAGATATGAACACTGGCATCAAGAGAAGGTGCCAGGGGGGCCTTAGAGCCCTCTCCAGCTCCTAAAGAGATTCTAAGAGAGCTGGAGAGAGACTTGGGACAAGGGCATGGAGTGACAGGACAAGGGGGAACGGCTTCAATCTGACAGAAGGTAGTTTTAGATTGGATATTAGGAACAAATTCTTCCCTGTGAGGGTGGTGAGGAGCTGGCACAAGTTGCCCAGAGAAGTTGTGAATGTCCCAGCCTTGAAAATGTTCAAGGACAGGTTGGAAGGAGCTTGGAGCAATCTGGTCTAGTGGAAGGTGTCCCTGCCCATGACAAGGGGGTGGATTAGATGGCCTTGAAGTTCCCTTCCAACCAAAACAATTCTAGGATTCTGTGATCCCATTGGAGAATAATTTTTGCTGTTTATTTTTTTCTGAGATAAAGTTCTTATTATCCAGTGTTTTTCATTCCCTTCTATATCTCTGAAGCATAGAAACTGTTCTGAAAGGAGTTTAAAAGTACAGCCCAACACTCTTGGCTGTTTCCTTGCAAGGACAGCAGGGCAGCAACTCTCTGAGCCCTCACTGGGAATGAGAAAGGGCCTTTTGCAGAACTGGGACAGGATGAAATCCAGTGACTTTTTGCATGGCCAGCTGAACTGTTACAGAAATGAAAAGTTAATCACATCCGTTTTCTTGCTGTCTCCCTCTTCACTTCCTTCTGCTGAAACCTTGGAGTTAAAGGAAATTGGTGCTCTTTTGTGCTCCAAGTGATTTACAGTGACAGAAAGAAAGAGAACTGTCCATTAAGAGTTACAATTGCTGGAATACCAGAATAACAAAATATTATCTTGCTCGGGTACCTGCTATGCCACACTTTGTGGAAGAGGTGATGTGGATATTTCCCATCAGACAGCCTTTCTTCTCTATGGTCTGCAAATGTTGTGGCACAGGGGAGCCACATACTGGCCCTGGGCTGGCTTGGGATGCCACTGGGAGCTGTTACATTGTATCTGGGCAAAATTAAAGGCAGTGAAGAGTTTTTTTAATCATTGGGTGGGTGTTTTGCTGTCTACAAATGGGATGAACTGTCCACATTTAGTTCTTGTCTGTCCTAAAACAATCTAAAACAGTCTTAAATTCAACTTGGTAAAGGCAAGTGCCTCTACAGAAGTTTGTCTTCTGTAGCACAGAAGTTTCTCTGTTAAGGAAAAAAAAAAAAAAAAGGCAATGGTTCCCTCACAATTTGCTGGAATGCTTTGAGGATGCTTTCAGAGCATGAGCTGTGACTGTGTCATCACCGGACTCCCTGAGGTTAAGGATTTTTTGTTTGTTTGTTTCTTTGCTCTGTACTAATTTTTGACTGCAGTAGGGATTTCACATGAAGCCCCATTCTGAGAAAAGCATTATCTCTGATTTAACTCACCTTGGCTGGAAATGCAGTCTTGGAAGGTCCTGTCTCTACAGAACACTCTTCAAGTACTTCAAGCCTTTTGGAGGGATAAAAACTTTGCTGAAGAAAGGCGCAGCTCTGCCAGCAAGGTAGGACACTTAAACATTGCAAAACTATTTTATTTCATTGTTCTTGTTGCACCATTTTTCAACTGAGCTTGGCTTTCTATAAAGTTCTGACCTGAGGGCTCTCTCTTGTGTGGACTCTCTAATATACAGCAGGAGTAGGGCTCACAGTTTATGTTTTCCTACAATGCAGGAGTTAATAAGGAATTTTTTCCCCTTCCTGGCTGCTTGTTTTCATGAATCATGCAAGACAGTATCTTTGAACTCCCCATCCCTGCACCAAACTTCATTTAAATTTACCACCAGGTTAAAAATAGTAAGACAAATGTATGCATAGAGGTGAAGGGTTCTTGTGTTCATATCCTGATGCATATGAAGGGAAAGAAATCCTCTTTTTTCTCCAGATTACAAAGGAGGGAGGAAGGGGAAATACCCTTCTTATGGAAATTTGGTATTCAGCAAGGTCAGAGCTCTCTTTCTAGGAATGTTCAGAAAATACTGAGAAGGGTGCATTGTATTTGTTGTTTTGGTTGGTTTTATACCCCCAACAGTGCAAACAGCTTAATTAAATTTAATTAATTTAATTATTGAATGTTGGATTAATAAAATGTATTTCCAAATTTTAAAGAGGGGAGGTTTAGGCTTATCTCATAAGGCACCACTAAGGTGGCTGGTGGAGAAATATTTGGTGATATAACTACTGACCAAAGGTATGGTTTCAGCCCATGATGTTGCTTTTACAGTAACAAATGTAACACACTCAATTGTTTTCTGATCAATTTGTCTCAATTTGTCTCAATGAGTTCCCAGGGTTTTGGGAAGCTTGTTTGGTTGGATAAGAAAACCAGTTTATTTGTTTTATTTTTCTTGTACTGCCATTCTCAGTGACCATTTCACTACAATAGCTGATGGGAAAAGTGAAATACAGAATCTTGAGATAAAAGGGATCCACAAAGATAATTGAGGTCCACATGATCAGAGTCTATAACAGACTGGATGTTCCCTCTAGATCCATACTTGCTTGTGTAGCATGCCCACAAAAACACCTGGCAGTTTTACAATCAGACTCATTCTATGGTAAAGTTGAGCCTTTAGTTGTTGATTTTTGTACTCCAAGTCCAACAATGGTTTGGGGATGAATGTAGACACTTGGTGCTCCTGGTTAATCCCCAGCTCTTCTTGCTTTCATACTTTAATATTTGCACAAATGGATTTCTACAGATATTGTTATCCACATTTCACAATTAGAAATTCCTATTCCAAAGTCCATCAAATCAAGATAAACTGGGCTCTAAGAACAGGCCCTTGCAATTCCTGATAGGGAAGGATGGAACTGACTGAACTTTGCATTGTTCTAGACTCATCTCTTATTTCTAGGATAATCCCTACTGGCCTTAGGCTTTCCTTTCCATAAAAAATGAAGATTTCAAAACCTATATTATATGTCAAGATTTTTTCATGGATTCTTTACAGAAAAAAAAAATCAATATTTTGTAATGTGCCATCCAAACTCTTTTGTTAAACTATTTTTTCCTAGCATGCACTATAAGGAAGAGTATTTTTTGTGCATTGCAAGCTGTATTTCAATTACTATTGAAAGTATTTATGAATAATATCAACCAAGTTCTCCTTGGATTAATGGTGCACACTTATGTGTGTTTGTATACATCGTACACACTGTGGATATGTGTGAACAGGAATTAAGTAAGCTCAGCAACACTTAAAATTTGTATTATGTGACCTTGGTTATGAGCTCCTATTTGAAAGAAAAAAAAAAAGCTCTTATCCATGAGAACATAATTTTAAAAAATCAAAATTAAATGAAAAATCCCTAGCACAAAAAAAAAAAAAAAAAAAAAAAAAAAAAAAAAAAAAAAAAAAAAAAAAAAAAAAAAAGAATCAGGCTAAAACATTCAACACTATCCCTGTTTAGTGATCAGCAGAGAAATCTTAGTGATGATAAATCTTCCTTTTATGTTTGGTCTACTGCACTCACTGTATACACACACATAACTATTACCATCTAATTATAACCCATTAAATCAATTAAATCATCTTCTCTGGTATTTTCCATTCAGAGAAGTAAACCAGTTAATCTGCCATGTTAACTGTTGAGAATACAGATCATCCTGTGCAGGGAAGACATTCCCTTACTTGAAAGATGGAAAGATTGTCACTCTTCTGACACTCACTGGCTTCTTTATCCCATTCATCCTCCCACTTTTGCATCTTCAGAGGAGGGTGAGTCCTTGCAAACTGCATGGAAGGAATAGATCAGAAGAGGAATTTTGTCCAAGATTTGTGCTTTTGTGTGGAACGAGCCCTGGCTCAGCTGCTGGGTTGGTGATGCCCAGCCCAGCCCAGCCCAGCCCAGCAGTTCTCTTAGCAGGATCCTGCTGCCTGATGTCAGAGCAAACCCCACATCCTTAGCTTGGCTGGCTTTGCAGGAGGAGCAGCGCTGAATGATATTCAAGTTTCTGATGCCTGGCCCAGAAGCCAAACTTCCTTCTCCTGTGCAGGTTCTGGTGATGCTGACAGCCCTTCCTCATACAGACAGCCCCTGATACCCAAACCATGCAATTCAAGATATGTCTCAACAGTTCCTGCTACTCTCTGTGACATTTCTGCCCATCCTGACTTTGACTGCAGTCAGGATGTGTTCTTTTAGGTGGAGGGCTTTTGGATGAGCCAAGAAAAAAAATATTTTTCCTCAGTACCATTGTTAGCACCTGCTGGCTCACAACATGACAAAGGGGATCTGAGCCCTGTGATGTCCCATGCCTCAGCCCTTTGTCTGTGCCCTTGCACCATTCCATGACCATGTGTGAGGGAACCAGGTGAAGAATTTCTCTGCAGGCTCAATGACCAAATAATTGGAGAAGTGTCTTCAATGGTACAGCAGCTCCTGTCTGCATGGGTAGTGAAAAAGTCTTGGCAGAAGGTAACTTGGATTCCATCCAAGTGTCCCACGTGTTGGATGACCCTGCAACCCTCAGAAGAGTGACAACCTTTCTAGACTAAAGGTAAAGAGGATTATAAAGTAGTCCAACTACAGACTGGAAGATTGAATGCAGCTTGTCCCAGAAATGCATATCCTGGAAAATTGTTTCCTAGGATGGGTTGGGATTCCACAAAGATGCTGAAATTTATGTTCATCCCTCATTCTGACTACTGGATGGACACCATCTGTTTTAAATGATGAGTGGTTCTGGGCCTCAGTTCCAAACATTTATCTAAAAACCATCCCTGGCTGGCCCCAGAGATTTAGCTGTGATGCAGTGACAAGCTGTATTTCTGTCCTTACAGTGTAAAGGATTTTTGTGATCCAACATAAAGTGAGATCGGTATGAAGTGTGATCCAGTCTAAAGTGTCTCCTGTGCTTGGACCAGAACATGGAAGAGGAAGGTAAATTCTTCACTTAAAAAGGCTGGTTTGGCACCAGCCACTTCAGTAATGTTGGACACAAGAGTTCTTTTCAAAAAATGTGATAATTTCTTCATCCAAAGATTGATAAAGATTTTAGAAGGGAATAATCTTCCCTGTGGAGACATCCATTTGTCCCGCTGACCATGACAAGGAGCTGAGGGCAACTTTTCCAAGATCCTGTTGTTGAGTGAACCTTCCCTGAATGGCAGGGTTAGATATGTGCTAAAATAACAGTTTTAAAACTGTTATATAAGGGCTCATGGCCCCTAATTGGGATCTAGTACTTCAGGTGATGTTTAGATGGTATCTTCTGAAGATAAACTCCACTTCCTCAGCTCCCTTCTTCAGGTTTCAGATGGGACTGGTCTGTTCCCTCTGCCTATTTTGGTTTTCTTTTGGGTTAAGAAAGGTGTTCCTCTACAAGGAGCTGGGGCAATGTCTCTTCAGCACTCATGGCCACAGAGTAGAGCCTGGGGAAAGGAAAAAGCTCTTATTCTTGGCAAAATTACAAAATCTGCAAGGACAGGATTAGGTCTGTGTTAAGTAATGCAGGCCTGGGTCCAGCTGTCTCTCATGTGCTGCTTTAGCTGTTTCTGGCAATTCTTTGCTTTTAGGTGGCATGCTAGTTATGATAAAGGTTTATCCTGGCAGCAACAAGCAAAGCTCCTAGAGCTTTTTAGTGCCTGGGTTTAGCAACTACCAAGCTGCTCATTAGCTTATATCCTTGTCTTCTGCTATTTTTTAAAATATTTCTGCAGCCTTTGATGGATATGTTTTTATTGCATTTATTATATTTATTTATATCAGTGATTTCTGTGATAGTTTTGTGATATTTTTCCCCAATACCACAAAGCCATGAGAAATGGTTCCAATAAGTTCTCCACATGACACATATGCAGATAAACAGGCCTGGCCTTCAAGACAGACAGGGAGAGATTGTGTAATTTAAAGGAAATTTTGAAGTTACCCATAAACTCAAATGGATGCAACAACCACCAGCTTTAAGTTCATGGGCAGTTTGCACCTGGGAATTGTCAGTCACCACGGGCTGGTGGTGGAGTCACATGTAAGAGAGCTGTTTATGTGCTATTTTCTTTTTATAGCATGAATCAATAAGTTGATTGAGCTGAGCTGGATCGATCCTCCTGAGCTTTATTTACAATTATCCTCTAACGGCTGATACAATGGTGCTCTAGAAGTGAACATACTACAGCAATTCTTTTTTGAGGCAATATATCTTCAGCTCAGTCTGAATCCTGCTGGACTTGAGGTGTTTGGAGTAGAGTAGCTGTGCTAAAGCTCTTGCTAAATTGGGGCTGATGCGAGGATTTGCAAGATGATGAAGGGTAGTAACAAAGGCTGTGTAAGTCAAGGGAGAGCAGAGACAGGATGTTCCCTCAGTGGATGGAGAAAGAGCCTCCTGCACAGGACAAAGCAAAGGTGATTTTCTGAAGGGAATTCCATTTGTTATTGTGTGAATCTCAGAAAAATCAGCTGCATCCAAACTTGGCCTTTTGTGATCACCCTTCTTAGCAGGCAGCCTCTCCTTAACAAACAACATCTCCCCTCTTTTTGTCACCACCTGCCCCATTTATCATCCAATCCTAAACCAGTTTGAGTTGCAAGGGATCTTTGAGATCATTTATTTCCCACTCCTGCAGGGACACTTTTTATTTGACCAGGTTCCTGAAAACCCAGTCCAACCTGGCCTTGAACACTTCCACAGATGGGGATTTGCCCAAAGCCACCCATTCCTGCAGTCCTGTGTGGAGATGCCAGCAGTTAGGGACAAGAACTGCTGATGAGAGAAGGGGAGCAAGAGGCAGCTGTCTTTTCAAAAGGTCCCCATTGCTCTTGGCACCACAGAGGAAGCTGTTCAGGATGTTCCTGGGAAAGGCTTTGGTGGAAGGTCTAGTGGAAAGTGTCCCTGCCCATGTCCAGGAATTGGAACAAGATGATCTTTGAGGTCCATCCCAACCCAAAACCTTCTATAATTCTTCCCATCTCAGGTCTCTCTTTTAAAAATTGTCCCAATGCAAACCTTTTTTTTTTTTTTTTTTTTTTTAGTAAAGTGCTAAGGCAGTAGTATTCCAAATTACAAAAAATTAGGTTCTGATCTCAGTTCTGTGCATATAAATCAGAGTTTCCCTCACAGCTCTCAGTTCTGTAACAATATCATTCTAGAGATGAGAACACTCTCTGAACTCTCTGGATGAGAGAGGAAGATAATTGCCTGAAGAATTTAATTAATATCCACCTACTTTTGAGAAGCCTCAAATTCCTCTGAAAGTTTAAACCAGTTTATTCACCCATGCTGTGAAAGAACAATAATATTGAGATATCAGGTATCAGAACCAGAGGGTTCCCTCATCACAGAGAATGAAACTTCAGTCTAATGGAAAGAAGAAACAAACCTCTTTAAGCTTCCAGCTGGAATCCTTTTTTATTCTTTTACTTTCCCAAATGCAAAATTCCCTTTTCCCTGAAACTTTAAGCTCCTTGCCAGGTACAACTTAGAAAACAATGTCAGCCAAGAACAGACTCAGAAGGCCAAAATGATGGGGTTTTTTTTCCTTTTTTCATTAAATGTGATGTATCTCAGTAAAGCTGAAGAAATTCTTTATTTTTAGAGTGGCAAGAGAGATCAGTATAAAATACAGTTAAATCAAAAGGAGTCCAACACTCAGTGGAAAAACTCCTGGTAAAGCCCAAACAAATAATCAGATGAGGTGGCTCACAGTGGCTAATGAATATCTCTTGGCAAGTGTGAGGCCAGTACCTATCACACTTCATGGCTTTGTGTAGGAGAGGACTAAAAGACAATCTACCTTGGTCATAGTCCTGATGAATTCAGTGAGGAGGAAAAAAACATCCCACAAAGGAGCACTTTCCCTTCTGTTTCTTGAAACTTGAGAATCCTACAAGAGAATGTGTCAACAATATTAAAGTTTACAGGATGTTAATAAAAATTTACAATAACACAGATACATTTAATTTTGTCTTCATCATACTATATAATATTTGAAACTACAAAATCAGGACTAGAAAACAGCAACTCCTTTTTTTTTTAAAGAGTCAAAGCTTCACAGTTTGTTTTCAATTTTGCATCTGAACAGATGGCAACTTTTGCTGTTATAATTTTTCATCACAAAAGACTGATTGATTCTCTAGTTGTTGGGGCATTTACCTCTTATGGGGAAATAAGTTCAGATGCCTGCTTTGAATCAAATAAGGCAGGTTTTTTTCTATGCTAACTTTAAGCTATAATTTTTTTAAATGCTATTGATTTTTTTTTTCTGAGCTGGCATCTATCTCTATTTAAATTCTGTCCTGTGTGTGAAAAATTATTCTTGAGAAAAATTTGACTGAATGTTGTCATATGAAGTCTGAAATTCCAATAATGGCTTTTTCTGATGACAGGATTTTGTTTTGATGATCATGATCCTCAGACCTCTCCACCTGTTTGATTCAAACAAAACCAAAACCAAAAATCTGCTCAACTCTATCCCACTTTTCCTTGTCCAATATCCAGAAAATTACTGCCTTCAATAAAAATGAATTTTAACATGATTACTATCTAGGGGAATTTCTGGACAACAAGTAAGTTCCACTCTTTATTGTCTTCCAGTTCCTAAACCAAGGTCTGGAACTTATTAAACCCACTAACTGGAGCTGAAAGAAAAGAAAAATGGAAAGATCACAGCCAGAAAAATCTACAAGTGTGACTTTTTAATTTCACTTGCTGTACCAGTTTCTTTGTTATTATTTGGCTTTTATCTGGCATATCTGGTATTTAAGAGCTAATATTACAGGAATCCTTTTGTCTGATGATAACACAAAAATTGTTGCCCTGCTAATGTTTTTCCAATATTCCTCTACTCTTTTCCTAGAATTTCCTCAGTAAATACTGAATTTTCAATTATTATTGAGTATATGTGTGCATGTAATGACATTTTCACAGCTAAATATCAGAAATTTACTTCAGCTCTTCTTTCCAAATAGACCAGGGAAACATTAAAATCACTTGCTCTTTCTATCTGCTGCACATTTAAGCAATTAAGAATTCATTTTTTGGGTTTATTTGCAGTCAGAAGAACTAAAAATAGTTTTTTTCCTATTTTTAAAGAGAACAGACATTCTTTTATAGCAATGATGTTCATGGGACCTGGAGTTTTATGAAAATAATAAAGACAAAGCCAGCAAGGTTCTGCTGGGCTGAGAGAGCTGCTAAAGCTGCAGGAATATTTTCTTGACTGCTTTAGAATTCCTCAATATGTTTGAGACCCAATCTTTATAGGAGAAGTTTTGTTCTGTTTTCTGATTCCTTTTTCATAAATTGTCTAAAAATGTGATCTATTGAGGAAGACCCAATGGCAAAATCATAGGCAAAATTAATCTCTAAGGTCTGCTTATTTATTTATTTTTATTTTTCCCTCTCCCTTTGCTTTCTGGTAGTAGAAGGAATAAGATGCAAACTTTCCTTCTAGAAAATGGCATTTAAACCTTGAATCATGTTTTTAAACCACGGGGGACTGCTCTGACATATGCTGAAGTCAGATTTTTCTTTGACTGAGCCCCTCATTGATGTACAGCTACTCAAGCTGAGTAAAGCAGAGTCTGCCCCAGAGCATCTCCAACAGAATCCTGCTTCCTGACAATCTTTCAGGACACTCTGGAGGAAACAGTTTTCTTTTTGATATCCCTGTTGTCTGATATTTTCAACACCATGGATAAACTGCCATTTGCTTACTTGTTTATTTTTGGAATCTGTTGATGCATAAACATGAAACAGGACTGAGCACATGTGCAGATAAAAGCCCAGTGGGGTAAAAAACCTGCCATTTATTTTTGGCAAGTTTATTGAAGTCACTTTTCAGGAGATTTTACTGTTTCTGCAGTAAACTCAGGTAATTCTTTCCCTCTCAAATGGAGGAAAGGAACCTTTTCACTGCTGATTCCTACCCTGTAATGGAATCTCCATCACTGAGCTGCAGTTTTCCTGTGGAAATGAGTGTGTGGAAATGAGCTCACCTCAGACAGGATGAAGCAGCCTTTAATTCCTCCTGTTTTATTCTTGAGGAAATAATCTATATTTTTGTGTTTCAGGAAGAAGGAAGGAAATTTGGGATGAACACATACTTTTGATTTGCAGAAAGTGTAGGGAAGGCAGACCAATAAGTCAGGCACCAGAAAGACTCAAATAACACCAGAGATTTAAGAAAAATAGTTGAGTGATTCTGAAGGTGCTATTTTCGTAGTTCTTTCATTCAATGACTTTTTGAGGTCCTTTGGGATTGCAGCAGTTCACCTGCCAGAGATTTGGGTTCAGTACAGAATCAGAGGATGGTTTGGGTCAGAAGGGACCTTAAAGATCATCTCATTCCAAGCCCTTGCGATGTGCAGTTGTAGGAAATGGAAAGATAGAAACTTCTACAGATATTGAAGGGTTTGATTTGTAGCCTTGGGAGAACCTTGGATTGATGTAATAAGAAAAGTACACAGACATTAAGCAGAAAAATTATAAACTTATGTTTCTATAGTTGTAAGTAAGAATATGCCTTAATTAAGTAAGAAACTATATTGGGTAAAATAGTAAAGAGTTTTATAGTGCAGTAATGTAATTTTATAGAGTAAGCCAAAAGTTTAGATATTAGAATAGAAGCATATGTGTGTATGTGAGATAGAAAGCCATTAGATAAAAGTATGCGCATTATGGCAGAATTAAGTAAAGCTAATAAGTTAGAAAACAAAAATAAACTCTGTGGCAACTTTCCATTAGATCAAAATATTATATATTGCCTTGTAACAAAGAGACTTGTGACTACTTTGAGCTATAGCTGACTTTGAGCTGTAGCTCCTCTAAAATCCCATGGCCTTTGAGGCTCATGATTATCTGAGTAATAAATTGTTTTTAGCCCATCAATGGTCCCATCCCTTCATTAAAATGTCTATAATTAGCAGGGACACCTTTGCCTAGACCAGGCTGCTCCAAGCCCCATCCAACCTGGCCTTGAACATTTCCAGAGGTGGAAATTCCTTTTGGGAATCCCTCTTCTGGGCATCCTGATATGTGTGTGAAGCCACTCCCTGCCCAGCAGACCACACCTTCCAACCACAAATCTGCTGCTCCCACTAGCAGTAGAACGTTTCCTTTTCTGAATAAATGTGAACAATTGCAGGATAGAAGTCTTGGCTCATTTTTAATACAGTCAATAAATGCATCCCTAATGAACTTTTCTTCATCTTTACACTTTCTTGTGAAAGAGTTATAATCCATATTATCACTTTCATCTTGGTTTTCTGTGGGTTTAGATCTTGGTCTATGAGGAAGAAGTAGTGAATATAACTGACTTTACCAATAAATAGCAATATTATTTTTTTCCTGTGGCAGTATCTCTGGAAATGTTAAAAATGGTTGATCTGTACCAAAAATTCCCTGGAATGTATCATGTTGTTTGTGGTTTTTTTTACACACACAATTGGAAATCTCAGATAATTTCTCCCAGCAATAACTTTATATAGTGAAAGTTGAAGTGTTTCTTGGTGCTGAAGAGTCTTCTTGGTCTCTTTTAAATGCATTTTTTCCCCCACATTGGTGTTTTCCAAAGTGAAGCCACAGCTGAAGTTCTCTCCTTATGCCTCTCTTCTTCATTATTTGAGTTTAGTCTTTGATTTGGGTCTTTGCAGGTCTGGTCCCACATCTGACTTGTTTCTGCAATTGTGGTTTGTCATCCTTGAGGAACTCTTGACTGCATTAAAGGTTTCTTTGATCCTTTAAGGGCCAAGACTTTATCCTTTCTGCCCTGTAAATGATAAAGCATGTGAACTCCTTTAGCTATTCACTCTTTCACTGCTATACGTGTGTGAGAGCACGTTCTGAGTTTAAATGAATTTAAAACTAAAAAGTTATTTCTTTTTCTTTGTACTTTTTTTTAAATTCTCTGATTTCTAGAAAAGATTTTCCACTTTTGCTCTTTTACTTATCCTGTGTCAGATGTCTCTTCTTAACCTTTCTTATTCTTTAAGTCTCCCTGCACAGCCCCTTGAAGTGCTATATGCCATGTGCAGAGCCATCAAGTATCATGTATTTAGCATAAAGTGTCATAATTCTCACTTTGCTTGCTTGCTAACTTAGTGAATACAGATGGCTAAGTATAAAAAAGTGAACCCTTGCTACTGCTTCCCAAAGAAAACTGCAAAGTGAATTCAATGTGCATAAACCAGAACAGAATCAAGGCAAGAGACACTTCTAACCCATGCATTCATTTTATGGGACATGAGAAAAATGTAACCACAGGACAGACATTTCTTTGTGAATCCCTTTCAATGAAGCTTCTACTTTCATAAGAAATATAAGGTTTTAGTTTTGCTTTTTATTTTATTCATGAACATTGCTTCCTCTTGAACATTTTAGCAGTGTAAGTGTTGTAGTTTTTTTACTCAGATTTTAGGAACATTGTTCTTTGGCTTCAGCTGGACCAGCTGAAGAAGATGATGCCTTCAGCTGTCTCTTCCTAGGATTTTCCATCTCCTCTTTTCTGCCAGATGCGTTGTCTGAATATTTGTAATCCTTTTCTGATAACATGTGCAGTGCAAGAAAAGATTATCTACATGCTTTAAATCAGTCTAGGGTTTTTAAACCAAAAATTTGTGGAGGAACAGTCAAGTCAACTACTCTGTCAAGAGGTGGCTAGGACATGGTGTCCTATAATCTTTGGGATACCACAAAGAAAACAAGAAGCAAAAATGTGAAATACATTCCCACATAATGAGTTTGTGATACTCAGACTGAACTCACTGAGGGATTATGGCTGAATGTGTTCCAATACTGTGCTGAATATCACTGATTAATCCTATTTCTTTCCCATTCACTACTGCAAGCAACTAAAAAAAAAAAAAAAAGGTTTGGATTATGATAATCCAGGCTGGAAACCAGGACAAGGTCAGGTGCAGGAGTCACAATTACTATAAACATCTCTTATCAAATCCAGACTCCTACCCTAGCTGTTCTCAGAGCATCAGCAACAATAAAATTAGGCCAGACAAATCTTTGGTAGCTGTGATAACTGTTTTTGATGCTGGTCCTCTGAGAGCCCTTGCTGGAAAGCATGAGGTGAGTTTATCCAATTTTAAATCTACGGGGGGAAATCTTCTGATCCCTTCAGGATGTGGCCTGCTTTTCCTGCCTGTGATGCTATGTGAGACTTTGGATGTTGAAATAAAGGCTGCCTGTTGGATGCTGGCACAATCAGTTTGAAAGACTGATCAAGCTTATTTGCCTCCTGCTTAGAAACATATCAAAAAAATGCCAAGAATTAAACTCTGGGATTAGGAAATATGCCATTTCCAAGATTTGTAGCACCAGCAATTGACTTCATGCCTTGGTGAGGAGCACGCTGTAAAAGGATTCACTCATGTGTCTTCTCTAATTTTTTGTCAGCGAGAGGATTGCCTCAAATCCCTATGAAAACTGAACAAAATACCACAGTGGACCCAAGCTTTGATTCAATCTGTGCCAAGGCCTCACTGACTGTTGGATGTTTCTCATGCACATGGTGTTGTACAAACACCAGTTTAACAGTCTTCATGCCACATTTGTGGACATCTTTTAGTGTAGTTTTTGGGAACCCATTTCCAGCAGCAGTGGAACAGAGAGGAGCAGGATAAGGAAACAGTGGGTTTAGCTGACAGACACTTGCCACTGACACAGCCCTGGGCTGGGATTTCTCTGGCTTTCCTGCTAGGCCCTGCCAGCACAACATGGCCCCTGTCAGCATTTCATGGCAGCCCTGCAGAGTTCCTTTGGGCAACGTAGGATGGCATTGGGTGGGGCTGCCCAGAGGAATTTTGGATGTCCCAACCCTGGAAGTATTCACGACCAGGATGAGGCTCTTGTGGGAAGCTGTCCCTGTCCACGGCAGGAGGGTGGAATAAAATGACATTTAAGGTTCCTTCCAACCCAAATGTTCTGTGGATCTATGTTCACATCTACAACCCCTTCTTGTCTTCGTCCTTCTTTTACCCAACTCCTGCTCATGAATCTCTTAGGCCAATCCTTTCTGTTGCCTTTGATTTAACCAAGGGCTTGCTAGGAAAGGACATTTTGCTGACAATTCCTCAGTGAAAGCTTTGTGCAGAGCTGACAAGGACACCACGGGTTTGGCAGGGCTCAGCAAACCACTGAAAAGGTGGGAGGAGGTTGATTGAGGAGTTATTCTACTCAGACAAACAACCCTGGAGGAAACACAGGGTGCACATAGGAAGGCAGCCTGTCGTTCTGCCTAGGATTAGGCTATGGAAAGAGGTTGATGCAGCTGAATAACACCACAAGTATGGAGCTGGCTGCTATAATTAGCAATTTCTGATATAGGCTTCAACCCACCCTACATAACAAGGATAGTGTGTGTCTCTCCATGAGACTGTCTTACAAGAAAATAATTTTTGCTTATGTTTGTTTGGCCCCCTGAGTTTCATTTTATAGCAGAACCTCAGCAGATAAAAGTTAACATAGTCCCACTGTGGTGCTGGTTTACATGAAAAATCCTTTACTCACATCCTCAGGGAAATATTTGTCCAAGGACAATAATATTCCTTATTCTCAAGGTTATTGTGAGGTGGAAATCACTGATTGTAAAATTGTTTGAAGCTGTGGAGTGAAATAGCAATGTCTGATTTTATGCTATTTATTATACCTTGCATCCATTCTGTCTTGACATTTTTTACTTCTTCCTGTGAAAGCAAAAGCTGGAGAAGGGGCTGAAGAGTGGGCTTGGATGTGGTGGTGGTAAAAACTGGACCAGAACGAAGCTGAAGTGGACTTTAATAAATGATTTCAGTAAGAAACAACGATAGGAAAGCTTGTTTGTGATGTATGTGCCCAGTGTAGCCCAACCTCCCTGTACATAACTGTAGATACACCAATCAATTTCTATTAATTTAATTGCTTTCTTGCAGAAAATTGAACAACAGCAACAACAACAAAAAGAGTCAAAATGAAACAAACTACAAAGGACAGAACAAATGTCTCCTAAACTGAGTGCCACTGAGAGTTTTTCTTCTTGGCTACACTGTGTGATATTTTTCTCCACGTTTTCTGCTCCGATTAAGAACACTTTCATCTTCTGTAAGGTTAGTAGTGCGTGGGCCTGTACAAAAGCATGCACACAAATGAAGACTAAAGCTTCATCTCTGTTCAGTAGCACCGGCAATTCACCATCAATCTTGTTTCTGTACAACAGAGAGAAAGGGACGAGAAGAGATGTATCTTCTCAGCAATTCAAGGCGTATGCTTTTAATGCTCAAGTTAAGAGAAAGGCAAAGACATAAAAAACCTGGATCAAAACAAAAAAGACTACAAGCAGAAATTCAATCCAAAGTCTGGGCACCGAATACTCTCACTAGGCTACAAAATCATTACAGTTTCCTGTCATTATGTGACAATGTCTAAAGCTACTTCAGTACCTGGAATTTTAATATAGGGACACGCAATAAAACACTGCAGTATTGATGCACTGTGTGCCTCACCCATCTGCTCATACCCATGAAAAGTGGGATCTCAAGGGTGAGTGTTTTGCACCTTCACCTTGTGGGGGGCTGTGAGTCCTGTTCTCTTGAGTCACTGGATGAACTAAGAACAAGAACCAGGCTGAAAAGCCCTCCTAAACTCCTGCTTTTAGAGTGCTAACCCATTAAGGAGAAAACCAACCTCCACCTTCACTCCAGCCTCCCAAGGGAGCACCTTACCCACGTTATAATTTAATTACTTGCCTCTTAGACACAGCTGATTAGGGAGACAGTGGATTGCTCAGATTAAATGCCAAGCTGCCTAGAGTTTCTTGTTTGCATCCCTTGCAGAAGACCAGCGTTTGTGACTGGTGAAGGCATGGTTATACATCTAGGAACAAAGAGGACATCCTGACCTACAAGTCAGAGAAAAGCACTGGAAAGCACCTGCATGGCACAGTAAATGAGCCATTTATTTAGTGCTCCCTGGGCTGCAGAGCTAATGGGAAAACAGTGCTAATGAGATCTTGGGTGCACAAAAGACAAGATATGTTTTTTCCACACCCACAGCTGTGGCAATGGAGACACCAGTTCTGGAAGTGATGCCCAGACATGATTTGCAGTCTGGATATAAGACTGGGCACTGATCAAAGTAAAGAACTCAATTGTTTCAGACTGGGAAAGAAAAAGAGGTTAAAAACAAAAAAAGCCTGGAAAGCGCTTTGTATGCATAGTATAAAAGGCTTTTGCAAAGACAAAATACTGGGTGGTAAAGAGTATCTTCAACCTACGAGAAAAACACATTTCAAGAAGGAGCAGTGGGCAGAGACAGGCAAAGAAACACTAATAACTGGATTTTTAAGCAGTAGGGGCTATTAGTCACGGCAACAAACAAGCAAGGGAAGCTGCCTGTTCCCTCTTTTAGTACTGTCAAATCAAGTTTGAACATTTTTGTGGAAAACACACTTTTGTCATGCAGAAACACAAACCAACTCAAGTTTAAAGGAAAAAAAACCCAACAAATCAACACCTAAAAAGGAGGCAGAGGAGGACAACTTGCACTGCTGATGGAAAGGAGAAGCTGCTTAATGGAGAGACAATATAAAGTTGGGGAATCTTCAGTTTGGAGAGGAAAAATGAGAGGGGGTATCCTCGATATTATGTATATAAAAATGGTGGTGGATGAGATCAATTCAATCGAATGACTAGGAAAAACTCCCTGAATTCACAGGAGATGGATTTAAGACAAACAAACAAACAAACAAAACTACATAAATGAGGGGATTCAGCTCCTCTGCTGCTCTCTGGTGAGACTCCACCTGCAGAGCTGCATCCGGTCTGGGGTCCCCCAACACAGAAAAGATGTGGAGCTGTTGGAGCAAGTCCAGAGGAGGCCACAGAGATGATCAGGGGGATGAAGCAGCTCTGCTGTGAGGAGGGCTGAGAGAGTTGGGATTGTTCAGTCTGGAAAAAGAATTGTGATCTTCTGGTGCTTGAGGGGAGCAGACACAAAAAGATGGAGAGGGACTATTTAAAAGAGCCTGGAGTGACAGGACAAGGGGGAAAGTCTTCAAGCTGTCTGAGGGTGGGTTTAGATTAGATATTGGGAAGAAATTCTTCCCTGTGACGGTGATGAGAGACTGGAACAGATTTCCCAGAGAAGTTGTGGCTGCCCCATTCCTGGAAGTGTCCAAGGCCAGGTTGGATGGGTCTTGGAGCAACCTGGGATAGTGAAAGGAGTCCCTGCCATGGCAGGGGGCTGATCTTTATGAGATGATCTTTAAGGTTCCTTCCAACCCAAGCTATTCTGTGATTCTATAGCTCTATATGTATATTTAAACCAAGTGGCTATGAATGTTTGGAACTTTGTTGCCACAGGACTTGTGAAGACTGAAAATAGAAAAAAAAACGCGGCCAAAATCATGAGAATGCAGCAAATAAGCAGGAGTTATATTCTTTACCATCTCTAATGCATTGAGTGTGACACTACAAAAGGAAAGAACTGCAGACAGTGGCCACGTTTGTGTTCTGTCCTTATTTGCATCTCTTGGTACAGATTATTGGACCCAGCCTCTTAGGATATGTATTATGTTCAAATGTTCTTCTTTTAATTAGAGGTCAAGGTAATTAGTAGGGATGTGGCCCATTCCTATGTGTTTTCAGATGATGCCAGGCCTCTGGAAGTGCTGGTTTTTGGCGAGATCTGCAGAGTGAGGCTGAAGCAGTCTCCTCAGGCTGTGCCACTGGCCTTTGTGCTGGGAGAAATTGTATCCATATTGGGACAGACCCTGTCCATTCAGAGCAGAAGTGGGATTACTGATGGCTTGGTGGATGGATTTGGGAGAGGCTCCATGATGTGGATCTTCTAAAGGCAGCAGGGGCTGACCACAGTGGGCTCCATCCTCAGACATTTCCCTCGTGTGCATCTGTCTCATCTCCAGAGGAGCTGTGGGTTAAGCGAGTCAAAGGGTGGGACCCATCTGGGAGGGAGAGAAGAGAGAAGACAGGAGACAGAAGGAAGGAGGAGAGGAAGCCCAAAGCTCTGTGAGGGACCACACTTCTGCTTTAGATGCCAAAACCTCTTTCTAGTAACTCATGCTGAGAAGCAGAATTATTCCCTCATGTCAGTCAGAGCAGACTCTTGATTCCTTGCTGGTATATAAAAGCTGTAACATCATGTGAAGGATTAAGGATTCTTTCTGATTTATAACTATGCATTCTGCATCTCTATAGAACTGAGGAATGGAGAGCTTTGTTGTGTGTTGAAGTCAGATACAGTTGGGAAGAGTTAAGGCATTTCCAGGCATATTTCTTTTTTTGCTTTAGAAAAACCCCAGTGATCAAAAGAACCAGGGAAGTAGAGGGTGTACTTCTAGTCATACACACCCCTGCAGAAGGACTATTATTCCTGCATGTTTTTCTCTTTATTGTCTGCAGGATTTCAAGCACTGTTTCCTCTCAGCTTTCTCATAAACATCCAAACCCATTTGAATTTTGTTTCAAAGTCCATCAAGCCCAAGACTCACTGATGTTGTACCAGCACTGTGACACCTGTGGTTGGGATTGTTCTCTTTTGTCTGCCACAGAGCCATCGTGTCACATTTTGCTTCGTGTTAAATCACTGAGATGAAAAATGAACATTCTTGTGGATTAGCACAGGATGCAGCCCCAGGAAGTGTTGGCTCAATTCCCATCTTGGTCACATAAGCAGCAAACCCATCACAAGCCCCTTGATCTATATGGAATCAAATTCTCTGGCAGAAGAGCAATGAAACCTGCAGGTCTCATTCCCCTATTTGTTAATGAAATGGTCATAATATCCAAGTCTCTTGCAGAGTTTGGGGATTATTTACCCAAACACTCAAAATACCATGATATTTCTCTATTGAGTATTACACAAGAATCTGGAGGTAAAAGCTAATCATACATGAGGGAAACAAGTAGGCAATGGATTATATGAGAGTAATAGTCCATGTGTAGCATAGTCTAATAAAATTAACATTTGAGTGGTGACAAATAGAGAGCCTTTGGGGAAGAGAGTGCTGGAAACAAGGAAATAATGAAGCGATTTCTAAGAGGTGAGAAATAAAATTAGATCTATTTTTGCTCCCCGCCTGATGCTCTTAATTCAAGATTTTCTTTCAGGTGCTGAACAGTAAGTGATGCAGATAAAATCATCTGTTTCTGTGCCATATTTTATTAAATGCTGATCACAGAAGTAAGTAGACACATAAAAGAGACAGAACAGTAAGCTAAATACAAATCACTGAATTAAAGAAATGGCATTTTGGCATAGGCCACACCACAAGAAGTAGTTTTCTGTCTGGAGTGGTAATGAGAGCACTGACATCTTGACTTCAGATGTTCCTGTGAGCACAAAAATCCCACAAATCGACTTGTAGGGGAAGGAAGAGATTTCCTGGAGTCAGAGACCAACAAATACAGAAGGAGTTGTTTTAGGTCATTTGACATAAACTTACATTTGAGAATGGGTTTTGTGGGTATGGAAGGAGAGGATAACCCAACACCCCTTACAGCATTGCCAATTCTTGAAATAAAATTCCCTTACACACCCTCCTAGAAGTTTTTTTCTGTGAAAATAATGTAGGGCAGAGAATGAAGAGGTTAAGCCTACTTGGAGAAGAGCAGGACTTCCAGCATGGTCAAAGCTGGCTGTGAAAATGGCTGTGCAAGGAACATTTCACAGAAACCATCTCTCCCCAATCTGTGCAAAGGCCAGATGCTGCCCAGAACAGAGAATTGTCTTCTACCAAAAGATGAAGGCATCAACGCTTGGTTTTGTTCCATATTAAAAAAAAAAAAAAAGCACCATTTGAAATCTTAGAGGGGAAAGACATTTTTGCAAGAAAATGCCAGTTCCTGTCTCCTTGTAAGACATAAAGATAGAGCAGGAGAGACTTCATTTCTCCCAGTGCTCAAACAGCTGTCATTGACTAATCTGCATTTACACTCATCTTACAAAAAATAAATCTCTGAAACAGATAAAATTTTCCCATTTTCATATTTCAGTAAAGCATAACTATCTGGAAAAAGAAACAAGCAAATAGACCTTTAAGGAACTGGCATTTTTATCAAAGCAGAATTGACCAGTTCTGTACTGCCCTGTATCCTGCACTGACCTTGTGTTGCTGTCCTCACCTTAGTTAAGTCATCTGAACTTATCTAAGTTAAACTACATGCCTTTAAGAAGCTCCTCTACTCCTTGTGTAGCTTTAAATACCCTAAGGGGCTCCAGCAAGTCTGTGCTCCCTGCTGAGACATCTCTGAGCACTGAAGGAAAAATGCATTAACTGATGGAAAGATATTAATAGCACAGAAAAAGGTAAAATTCTTTCAGCTCTACCATAACATATCCAGGCTGTTTGGAATATTTGGCTCTTGACTGTGTGTGTGTACTCAGCGAAGCGTTTACTTTGATCAAGACATTATGGCAGCAATCGCCACTGATAAAATGAGCTTCTCTTAATGAGATCACCTGGGCCAGTGACTGGAGAAATGACAACTGTGTATTCCTTTCTAGGTTGTTCAGATATTCCCTGCTTTGTGTGCTGCCTCCAGTCACAAAGTCAAAGTAAATATCCATCAACTCCACAACACTCCTCTGACTTTCCCCTTGAAATCACAGTTTATTTGCATTGGACAACTTGGCAGCAAACAAGAGATAAGACAAGCCAGGGGAAGAAAATGTGCTATGTGCACCATGCCTCAGATTTCTCTTTGTGATACATGGAATAAATGAACTTGAAACAATCACTTTGATTCAGATGCTGATAAAGTTCAGGTCATTATTTTACCTTTCAAAGGGGTGGGGAAAATCACTGGATGTTCAGGGCTAAGAGAAGCTAATTCCTCATAATCTCACTCCTGTACAGGTTACAGGCTAGTTGAGAGTGAGAACAGCTTGAATCATCATTTGGATTTGCTCTAAATTATGTCAACAGCCATCAGAAATCTCACCAGCAGCTGGGAATGAGACTGAAATGGAAATGCCAGTGCAACTCTGATTACAATGTTTACAGCAAAAAAATTGCCAGAAGGATGATGTTAGTAAAAGGTTTGACTCATGAAGTTAAACCCTCGGAAATCCATTCTGCTGCTTTAATATTTGTGTTGTTACAACATCAGTACAACCCCTAGGAGTGTATTAAGGGATATAGTTCAGTATGAATAATATCTGTGGTGCTGGTTTCCTTCTTTCTATTGTACTTTTCCAAGAAGAATTGTATAGGCAGCAGAGAATTTCCTTGCAGGCTCAGTTGATTTTGTCTTGTTTTTATGCAGGAAGAGGTCTGTACTTTGAGAAGCCTGTAAGGCACTCAAGGATCCTTATGCCTTGATGGAGACCATTCCACAGACCTTGAGAAGCTTTTCTGATACCTCTGACTTTATTTGCATGAGAAGGTGAATATTGACTCAACTTTTCTCCACCTCACGCTGTGCCAAGCCAGCAGTCCAGACTCCTGGTGCTGAGTTCCTGATGAGGATCAATAATCCTGGAAGGGAGGACAAATAGCTGTGGTATAGTGTGACAGATAATAAGGATCTGATGTTTTCAGCTCAGCACCAGGGTAGATTGAACCCATTTCTGCCTGTGGGTTCTTCCCCCTAAGTAGAAATATTCTCTTCGTTACTACATGGTGAAATCGTCAAATATTGTATTTCGTTTTATCAGGTACTGGATTTACTGAGCTCCCTCCTGGAATTCTAGATATGAAGATAAAGACACAGAAAATGATAGCTTTTAATCTCATTCAATCTTACAAGAATAATGCTGTGATAATTTTGTGTTACACAGAATTAATGCTGCTGTGACTGAGTCTCCAAATCCGTTTTCATTTCTCTCCTTTTTTTTCCCCCAGGAATTCATGACATCACTTTTGGGATTGACCAAGTGAGCAAGGAATTTTGGGATGAATTCACTATCCATTGAGACCTTGTTATTTGTTTTAATTACTGGATTGTACCAAGTATGATCCTGACAGCAGAGCACTGGTGCCAGAGGGGAAGGAAGGCAGAGATTTTCCATTTCAAACACTGATATTTGGTTATCTACAACAACCTCTTATTCCTAGGTTAACATTTCCTCCTGCCCTCCCCTAGAAGTTGCCTTAGCAGATCATTTCTTATTAACTTTTATATTTAGAAAACTTAATCAAAGTGGGTTTGCCCATTTTCAGGAGTCAGGTTAGTAAAACCTTTCAGTTATTTGAACACTTCTGAAAAATCCTGGGGATTTTCTTTTCCTTTTGCTTCCAGTGAGCATTTTAAAAGAGCTTTTTGATCCCTGGAAAACCAGTCTAAATCTGAACAAAGTGCTGGTCCTTGGAGATTAGAATAACACTAAAAGCAAAATTCCCAAATATGTTGTCTGTTCTGGATGTCTTCTAGGCACAAGCTGAGCAGGATTTTCTTTGGACTAAGATTTCTGAACTATAGCAGGTTGAATATTGCGGATGAAGAGTTTTAATTGTGGTTCACATTGTAGAACCGGTGGAATCTGTATGCCTGGGGAATGTGGGATCATATTTTGCAGAATGGAAAGGGTTTTCACAGCTTTAGATCCTAATATGAGAAAAATACAATTCAAAGTCTCACTGTTCTCCTCCCATCACCAAATAATAACAAATATCATCAAATACCAAACTTCCTGGTGGAGTTTCCCAAAGATGAAAGCAAAAAGATATTTCTATGGTTAAAAACTGTACGAATAATAGCAGAAATGTATGTGGGATCTGAATTATGTTGCCAGATTGGATTAAAAATTCACTAACAGTTAAAATCCTTTGTAGAATTTCCAAAGCTAGGAGTGCTTGAGTTAGTAACTGTATCAATATATTTTTATTGTTATTTTTTGGTGCGTAATTATAGTGTAGGCAGATGGGAAAACAGGAATGAATGAGAGTTGTTGGATGACTCCTGTTCCTGTTGACCTCATTGATTTGCTTCATGGTGAGCAGAAAAACAACAAGATTTCTGTTCTCCTATTTCAAAATCTTTTCTAGCATGTAAATACTTTTTTTTTTTTTTTTCTTACAGGCCCGTAAAAATTGTTCCTATTATTTGTATTTAGAGGACTCCTGACCAGGACAGGAATCTAACATTTTAATCATGTCAGACATTAATACAGAGTTTTCAATTTGCGTACACCTGTTAGGGAATGCAGGCAAGGACACAGAGAGGTGATGAAATATTTCCACAGTTGGGTTTTCAAAGCAGTGCCAGATCAGGAGGATAATTCAGGTGTCCTGTCTACCACCCTCACACATGCACCCATCGTGTGATCTGATAGAACTCTGAAACTTTGTCCCCAGTGGTTTCTTCCATCCCTGGGGGACTGATGAATGCACTGCCTTTGAGCAGACTAGAAACACCTCTGTTTTTGCAACAAGACAGGAATTATTTCTTCACAGAAAGGGCTGTCAAACTCTAGACCAGGCTGCCCAGGGCAGTGGAGGAGTCACCATCCCTGGAGAGATTTAAAAGACACGTAGATGTGGCACTTGAGGACATGTATTTGTGGTGGCTTTGACAGTGCTGGGCTTATGGTTGGACTAATTGATCTAGCCTAAATGGTTTTATGACATTATTTCTCCCTTAACTCACACCTTACCCTCAAGATAATTCTTCTCAGGAGGCTGGTAGGTTACTTCCAGTGAAGTTGGAAGCCTTTGTTTCCTGATCTGAGTTATCAGCAAAGCAGGTTTGGACTGTTCACATACTCATCATTCTCATAGTGCTCAGCATCATCATCCTCATTTTTTGCTGGGAGACTTAATAAATGTATATGATTGCAGATGAAATCTCCTTCACGGGATGCAGGGTGGTTCCCTGGCAGATGAAGGAGGGAGGAAGCCTTCTTGGATATCCTCGTGGTTCCCAGCCCCAAAATAACCCTGCTGAGGGAAGGGGGATGGCAGGGAGAGGGGTCTGAGCATCCTGTCCTAAATATTTCTTCCTTGTGTCCAGGGTGGTGAACTATAAACTAAACTTTGATGATGTGTCCATTAGTAATATGAGAGAAGAAAAGTGATATTCCCTTGATTTCCTGAGATAAAAGTCCTTGGGTGAGGAAGAATCAGCCCTACAAATATTCTGTCTGCATATCAGAGTGGAACTATCTTTGCTTCAGCCAGTGGTGCTCCATCTGCATTTGTGGCAGACAGGAAGCAGCTGGAGAATTTTAGAGCAGGGTCAGGTTTCCTAAACTACAAGAGGGCCTGGGGAATCCTGAAAGCCTGCTGAGAAGCTTCAGTGAAAGTTATTCATAGATAGAAAACCTTGAGCATCAGTGAGGAAAGATGTTTAGGGAGGTTGTCAGTTCTGAATAGAAACAGTCAGATGGGAGAAGGGATCATGACCTTGGATCCCACCACAGTGGTGTCCCCACAGAGCAATCCAAAGTGCCAGCTAGAAAGAGAGAGTATTATCTCACTTCACCTTTTATTGGTTTTTATGTTTCTCTGTTTGTTTCAAATTTTGCTATCATGTTCCTAAAGCTTTTCCTTTTTTTTTTTTTTTGGCAAAGATAAATCTCTTTTCTTCTTTATGTTTGTCTGCTGTCAGGAGCAATCTCAGCTGAATATGAAAAGCTCAAAGGCTCCTCATTTTCCCAGGAACTAGGAGAAAAACCCCAAGAACTCACTAAGCAAACCCTCAAATGAGGCCTCCTCCAAACCTTTCTGGTAAGATATGTTTGAGACTGACAAACCTGGGGGAGAGATATTCACTTGGGCGTAAACCAATGTTTTTACAGTCAATGCTGCTCTCATTTGGAGTAGACACATCCTAACCTTAGAAGAATGTCCAGGGCCTGAAACATTGGTCAGGAAATAATTTTCAGCTTAGTCAAAACCAGGAAACCCAGGAAACCATTGATTCAGGGAAGAACTGCAACACAACCACTTCAACAGATTTGCTTTTCATTCTCCACTTAAAATATTTTTTGTTCAGGTTTATTGGCAAACAAAGAAGCGAGTTCTTGGTGTGGACTAAGGAAACCCTGCCTGGGTGTCTGCTTCTGAAAATAACTCCCAGAGCCTTGAGCTCCTGAAAAAATGAGTGGACCAGAAGAATTTCTCTGGGGAATAAGGATCCCTGATTCAACACCCTGTATTACTGGAGATTTGCAATGACCAGCAAGCCTTCAAGGAAACATGAATTCCCAGCAGTCAGACTATATAGGAGAAACCAAGTGCTGAAATTATGTATTATATAAGTGAGCCAAATAAATAGAGGTTATTCAGAAATTAGTTTTCCAGTGCTAATAGGGCACCAGATATTCCAGCTCAGCATTTTTTTTAGGGAAAGAGTATTTCAGAGCTCTTTTTTTTGTCCCCTCCACCCCTTCCCCAATCTCATGCTTTTTTTTTGACCTTCCTGTTATCCTTTTCCCATTTTTTTCAGCTATTTTCCATCAGGACAAAAGAAAATTAGCAAAAACAAGGAAGAGTTTTTCAAACCTTTTTTTTTTTCACTGTTCTTTTCCAATCCATTAACTGTCTGTGTGGAGTGTCAGGGATTTTGTGTTATGTATTGTTCATTGATTTTTCACCTGGACATCTTTTCTATCACATCCTGATCCACTTCTTTCCTTCTTCAAATTCTTGTCTGTGCTTTGTTACAGTGTGTCTTTTTCTGTGAAATCAAAGCAACTCTGCCCTGGTTTTGTTTTATACAGAACAAGGATTGCACAAGAAATGGGGTATTTCAGTTCACTGACTGACCTACAAACAAATAAACAATTTCATTTCAAATTGACCAGAAATGAACAATTTTTCATCCCTGTGGAAATGGCTGTGTATCCTTATAATCAGGACAAAGTTAAGATAGGATCAACATACAGGATAAATTCCCTGGATCAAACAAAATATTTTAATCCCTGTTTCACATCAACAAGCTTTACATCCTCTTGTTTTGAAGGATATCATTTTCCATCTGCATACATGAGCTCAGCCATGCACATAATTTTTTCAGCCAATATTCCTGAAGAATTTAACCCAGAATCATAAGTAGTCTAATCATCCATTCCCAAATATATTGATTTAGGAAACTAAAGATACTGAGCTGGTTTTTGAGCTCAGTCAGAAGAGCTACAAGTTTAATTTCCAGAATGCCACTTGAATTGAACAGCTGTTGATTAACCTAATCATTTTTTTTTAAATTAGAAAGTACTTTTTTAATTAAAATAAGTCTCAAATTTGGAAAAATGAAAACAGAGTGATTAAAATAAGTTATAAGCAAAAGATACTTCTGTTTTCAAGCCATGTGCTTAACTTCTAGAGAGCTAATCTGAAGATATGGCTTAAATTCACTCTCTTTCCATCTTTTTTTCCTCCTCTAAAGACAACAATTTTTTTTCCAAGGTGGATATGACACAACATCTCCATTTTTCCATGCCAAATAGACTGGAAGAATAAGTTTGTGAAAAAATTAATACTTTGACTCAGAAATACATAACTATACTTTTTCAAAAATGTATCTTTGAATGAATTTCAGTTGGTAGTACCATCCACACCAAGGTGTGCAGTCTTTATCAGAGTAATTTTTCAGGAATCAGTCACTGGAGAATTTGGGAATATGTCAAGGACACGGTGTGCACAGCAGTATGAGGTGTCCAGATGGACATTTGCAAGCTCCATCTCAGCTGTTTCTTGTCCTCACGTGCCCTTACAAGAGGTGAACCACAGCCTGGTGGTTCAGGATCTTCTCTGATCGCCTTCTCCTTTGACTCACACCATGGGGCACAATCAAACACTGCAGGGATTTTTGAAAGAGTTCTAAGGTGATCAAAAGATCATGGAATATGAGAATAGTTTGGGTTGGAAGCAACCTTAAAGATCATTTAGTTCTAGCCCCCTGCTATGAGCAGGTACAATTGTCACTACACCAGGTGGCTCAAAGCTCAATTAAACCTGGCTTTGAATATTTCAAGGGATTGGGAATCCACAGTTCTTGTGGGCAACCTATTAGGTTGCTATCAGGTCCCCCCAGATCCTTCTCTTCTCTAGGATTAATTCCATTTCTCTCAGTCTTTCCGCACAGGAGAGGTGCTCCAGCCCTTTGATCATCTTGGTGGCCTCCTCTGGACTCATTCCAATGGGTCCATGTCCTTCCTTGTGCTGGGAACACCAGAGGTGGATACAGCCTTCCCCAAACCCGTCCCTGAGCCTTGGTAGCATCTTTGTACCTGTTATTCCCCAAACCTTTGTCAGTGACAACGGCTCTGCAGAACAAGAGGAAAACCTCCAACCTTCTCATCTGCTTAGGGAGTCTGGTCCTTTCCTCCTTTAGATTTGGAAATGAGGAGATCTTGGAGTTGAGTTGCTCTGAGTTGTGAGTCAGCTCACAGCATAAATACAGCTGGAATATACACAAACGATTCTGCTCATTCCAGTGGTGCAATTTCCCATTATGCTAATTAAAGTTTCCTCTGAAGAGATGAAATCTTGTGTTCCTCATTCCTACAAAGGGAGTTGTGCTACAGTTGGGGGCTGCCCTGATTCCACTGAACACATTTGGTCAAGCACTTCCCTTGCACTGCACCGTTCCCTTTCCAGGGTCTCGCTTGCTCCATGTGAGCAGTTCTTTCTCATGTCACTTGTGTGCAGTGGAATTCCTAAAGTGAGTCCTTGTGTGTAAGGCTTGCAGCACTTCCTTTCCAAAATGTGATGTGGTAAGCCAGAACAGAGAGAGGTTATGACTGGATATTCTGATGTATCTTTTGCTAGACAAGAGGAAAAATCACATATGCTTCTCTAGCAAGACATTCCTTGTTCTTGGTGTTCTGTCAAGTGGAGCTCTTCAGAGAAGCTGTGTTTCTTCTTCCAAGTCTGCTTCTCATGATACACTTGGGATCAGTTCTACTGTTTTTACTCATTCCTCTCTCCTTTCTAACACAAAGGTACCAGACTTAGAACCACAGAATGGTTTGGTGTGGAAAGGACCTTAAAGATCATCCAGTCCCATGGGCAGGGACACCTTCCACTAGACCAGGCTGCTCCAAGCCCCATCCAACCTGACCTTAGTCACTTGCAGGGGTGGGGCAGTCACAGCTTCTCTGAGCAACCTGTGCCAGGGCCTCACCACCCTCACAGTAAAGAATTCCTTCCTAATATCCAATCTAACCTTGCCCTCTATCAGTTTAAAAACATTCCCTCTTGTCCTACCACTCGAGCTCCTTGTCCAAAGTCCCTCAGCAGCTCCCTTGGAGCTCTTTTAGACACTGGATGGGGTTCCAAAGCCTCCCTGGAGCTTTCTCTTCCCAGGCTGAACAGCCCCAATCTCTCCCAGCCTGGCTGCAGAGCAGAGGTGTCCCAGCCCTCAGAGCATCTTCGTGGCATCCCACACTCACCCTTGTTCTGTGCTCTGTCCTACCCTTTAAAGACCCACTGAGGCCTTTCTTTTTCCACACTGCCCCTGAGAGCAGCAGACATGGCCTTGAGATTCCTGATGGCCACTACTAACCTGGATGCCTCCCTTGGATTATTTCTGAGCACAAGGATGTCAACTTGGCCATTACTGGCAGAAACAGACTCTGTCCTGGTTGTACTTTCATTCTCTGCTTGGGGTAAGGACCCCAAGGAAAAGCCAAGGAAAAATTATTGCCCTTTCTTCAGGCATTAAAGTAATAATGATATTTTTTTCTGTAGGAAGCTGTTGAGCATCTTGCTGACTGAAGTGAGAGCATTTAGAGATAAAAGTGTGATATGCCACTTCTGCCTTGCCAGGGCAATAACAGATCAAACCTCTGCAAATCAGCAGCACAAAGAAAGGTTTTGCAGAGCAATCCATGGCAGGGACTGCAGGAGGGCTTAGCCTGCTGTGCATATCAAAGTTTCCCTGGTTATGCCTTGTCTCAGTTTCAGCTTTAAGAAATTCCTAAGGAAGGGCCTTTGCCTTAATAGGAAGTTGTACCACTTTTAAAGCCGCATTTGTATCGCTCACACAGCAAGAGCTCTTGTCACATGGAAGCCATCGAATCAAAACACTGACATGGCAAGAGAATAAGACGAGATAATGAAATGAGAAATTAAGAGCATGAAAAGTAAATGCTGTAGAAAAGCTGACACTTCATAATACTCCTACTGAACACTTGCCTGTATTTCAAAGTCAACCGATAAGAAATTATTTGCTTTTCTTATATAACAGAAATAGATAAAGGATTCAGTTTGGATAGGAGAAGATTCCACTAGGCTGCAATTTACGTATGAATGCCCAATATTTAAAGGAATTGCTTCTTTCACTTTGTCAACTGGCATAAATGTATGCTAAAGAGGGATTCATTAGAAAAAGCCGTGCAATGCATGAGCTCAGATCCAATAATCCTGATCTTGCCAGGCAGGTGTTTTGCATCCTGTTAGGATATGCCACATGGAGCTGCCAAGCAGGAGGCTTGCCACATGGGTTCTGCTATTCCTTTCTGGAAACAGAGCAAGAGGATCTCACCTCTCTCCCTTAAAGCAAAACGTCATTTACTCTCTGTGTGCTTGGAGTGCAGATAGTCCAGTGGGTTATCCCGAGGGAAATGCCTTCAGTTTGTGCCCCTGTGGATGAGAGGTGGGCCATGGGCAACTCTCCTGCACTCTGACCTTCTCTGCCACAGAAGGACTCAGCTGGGTCTGCCTGCAGAGGTGGGACATCACAGACCTGCACTTTGTCATGGTTGGATTGCAGCAAATCTGCACCTGAGAGCAACCCTCCCCCCCTGAGCTTGCCATGGCAAATGCACTTACTGACCTGCTGTCATTGCTTAGCCCAGCTCAGGGTTTGTTCTGTGCTGCACAAATGCACCTCTCAGTGTCCTGGCTGTAAATCAATGATAATTCTTCCGTATCTTGCTGGGGAACTGAAAAAAAAAAAAATAAAAATTTCCTTGTGCTAATCTGCTTTTCATATGGTTGCATTCCCATGGTTGCTTTGATATAACACTTAACCCATTTTAAGTCTCTGAGTGACTATTGACCCAAAACATGCTTATTTTGGAGGGATGTAGAAGTGAGTGAAACTCAAAACCAAAGGTTGCAGCTACTTTTCTTCCAGGAACAACAATAAGAGAGACTGTATGCTGCCTGGATTGGTTAACCCAAAGACACAAGAACTTCTCCCTTCCTCTTTTCCTCATGTCCTTGCACTCACAAGTGAAGTTTATCATTCATGCTTGCTTGGGATTTGACTTGCTACATCCCTTGACAGTTGAAATACAAGAATTTCCATCACAACCCCATTTAAAATTTCCAGCCTTTCAAAGCAGCTGGAACTCAAACTGTGGGATTTTAAGTACAAATATATATGCATAAATATATATGTTATCATGTAACTTATTTGTTGTGTGTTTTCTTCTATATTTAGCCTGCATATTGCATTGCCAGGGAAAGAATAATTATATTTATTTTTTAGCTGCTTTCTTCTATATTTAGCATAGATACTGGCTTGCCAGGTAAAGTGTAATGCCCTTCTCATCATCCAATCTCAACTGCAAGCTACCTGAAAAAAACAAAACATTTATTTGCCTATATCCCATAAGCATTACACATAAAGAGTCCTGACCAGACCACTCAGGCTTTTAAATTTGCTTTTCTTCTTTTCTTTTGTTTAGTTTTCATGGGGTTTTGTTGTTGTAGTTCTTGGTGGTGGTGGTGTGTGGGGTTTGTTTTGGTTTTGTTGCTTGTGTTTTATTGTTCCATACATACTTGCCAGTTTTGGATACTGAAGATAATGACAAGACATAAAACTTCCCATCTACTCTAAAGCTTAATGTTCTTCCTTAATGGTATTTTGTATGTTCTGAATTGGCTAACAGGGAGAAAGGGAGGCTGAAAGGGTGCCTTGCATGTTGGTGTGTATTTTTCATTACTGCACAGCATTTTCTGGAGTTGTTCTCCAAGGCATCTGAGTGCTTGTTTACCAAGAGGCAGCTGTCCCCCATTGTAAAGGAAAAGCAAGAATTTAAAATTCATTCATTTCTAACAGAAAGGACACAAACAAAGGATAGAAAGAATCTCTACCCTGTTGGCACATGTGTCTGCAAATAAAGAGCCACTGTTCAGAAATACCTGAAAAGTGGGTACATTGCCCTGAGAAAGTCAAGTAGGTGTGCTACAAAACAGAGTTGTTTATGCACTATATTAATATCAAGAAGAATTCAGTAGCAAAGCAGATAGGAGTGGATTTTTAAAGGTAGCATTTCTAAAGGACCACACTCAAAACGTCCTAGTTACCAATAAGTGATTTTCCCATGTCTGTTGTCATGCATTCAAGTGGGATGCAGGATAAATGAGGATAGGAAGACTATTTTGAATGCTACTGCCAGCTTAATATATAAAAGTCTCCTATGATGAAGTGTCCCCTTGGTTTGACTATTCCTGAGCAAAACACTGACCTCTCCCTTCCAGTTTGAGAAGCTGCAAATAACCTGTGTACACTTAGAGTGCTGCAAACAGGAGGAATTAAAAATAAACATAGAGATCATAGAATCATGGAATAGTTTGAGTTGGAAGGAACCCTAAAAATCCTCTAAAGATGTTGGAATACATTCAGCATTTCAAGCAATTATCACATTGGAAAAAAACTCTTGAAATTATTTAGTTATTTGACAGTTTATTTTGAATCTGAGTTTCTATCTCAGTCCTTTCCTTTTCTCTCTCTTTTCTTTTTTTTTTTTTCTTTTCTTTTCTTTTCTTTTCTTTTCTTTTCTTTTCTTTTCTTTTCTTTTCTTTTCT
>VZUI01036897.1:0-94454 GCA_013401135.1 Cettia cetti | reverse complement strand
AAAAAAACTACATTTCCCAAACTGCTTTCAACAGATGAAATAGAATACACATTTTTTGGTTCCATAACCCAAGACACCCACCTGGTTTTAACAGATGGTAATAGAATACATACTTTTGGTTATGTCTTCCATTGCAACCTAAGACAAGATGTAAATTGTTTTCTTCTGTAAGAAGCAGATGCTGGAGGATGAGAAGCTCTGATCCCTGGGAAGCAAATTCAGGACATTTGTTTGCTGAAAGGAGAGCTGCTGGTTTGCCATGTTTAATTTTCAGTGTCTTGCTGAGGCAATAAGTGTTCAGGACTCCTGGCATCATTATGTATTGCTGTGGCTTGAAGTTACTGTATCAGTAGCCGTGCAAGGCATCTGAAAAGGATAACACAAGAGAGCTTTGCTTCCAGCAGGGAAAAGAATAAAAAGTAGAAAGAATCAAAAGCTGTCATCCTGCTCTCAAGTTTTCCAGAAACTGGTGAGGCAAAATACAGTGGCAAAGTATATGCTGGCTGCTGGCTCTGGGTGTGAATGGGAGCTGCATCTGACCACAGACCTTTGTCTTGTTCAGCCATGTGCAGGGTGGTCCTACTTCATCTGCACCAAGGCAGAGGGGCTTGCTGCTGCTCCTGCATCTCTGACTGACACTGCTGCTGCTTCTTCAGGCATCAGGGGAAGCTTGTGACTCTTTTTCACAGGTCAGAGATTGTTATTTAATTAATTTTGCCCTGCATGGTTCAGGAAATGTATGGATATTAATCACCTAAATATTGTCTAGTATATGCTGAAGCAGAGGTTGTAGTCTGTAAAATATGCTAATCTAAGCCTTTCACATCCCATCAACAATCTGTTTTCTTTGCAGGTCTCACTTCATGTAGTTCAGGGGCAAAAAGTACTGTTTATACAAATGGGCTTTAGAGGAAAATAAGGAAGGTCTGTCACTGTCCAATCATGCACACATGAATAATCCATATTGTCCATGATTCATCTTTAGCTGTGAATGCTGCTAGCTAAAGACCATTATTTGTACTTTTCATGGATGTGGATCTAGTGCATATGGGAATGACAGGTGCTATTGTAAGGAAAAGCTTGTGTTGTACTTGTTGCACTGCTGTGCAGTTCACCTGGAGTCTGCTGAGACCTTTGTGTAATATCCCAAGTCATTGAAATAGAAGCAGTTTTGGGTATAGATCCCCACTGTGTGGATGAGGCCCTTTTCTGAGTCCCAAGGCTGATAGAAGGAATAACATCAGGTAACCTGTACATCACTTGTCTAGATCTGGAGTAATGCTTCCCTTCTCTGTTAAGTATACAGGGACTGCTAAGCTTAGAATAAAGAGAGAAATGCAGTTATAGATGACATGACTTACATTAGGAAATTATTCTTGAGACTATTCTTTTCCTCACCAAAGGGCCTCAGGCCCCTGAGGCAAACACTTTGATGTAGCTTGGAAAATTAGAGAAAAGCTGCTCTTGAGTGCTGGGCAACCCACCAAAAGTTCATGAGTTAAAAATACTCAAGAAAGCATTACTGTAAGCAGCATTTTAGTTTGAGGCCTTAAATTAAGCATATATTTTCCATAGTGAAAGAAATGCATGCCTGGGATTTAAAGAAAACGTGAAGAAGGTTGTGGGAATAGGGCATAGTAGGAAAAAATTCCCTATTATGCCTTGTGCTTCCCTGCATACTAACAACACTACAAACATCAACAATAATGTACACGATGCTGAATTTGTCTTTCAGCAGCTGTGGAAGGTGTTTAGTCTGATGTCACCCTGCTTTTCAGCCTTCAAGATTGGAGTCAGAATTTTCTCACACATTCTCATGTAAACAAAGCAATGTTTTTTCATAAACCTCTACCTTGTTTACATTCTTTTCTGTAGGAGGGACAATTGATGGAAACTTTCTAAGACCAGTGGAATTGAAGAGGTTGAACCTCAATCTTCCAATGTGGTCTTTTTTCTAGAAATCTATATAAGCTGGAAGAAAAAAATTAAACTTTCTCTTTTCCCACTCTGACTCCATTGTGGTCACTGTGTTTCCCTCATGACAGTATTGTGCCAGTCTGGGGTTGTGATTTATGGTTATTCTGATGAATAATATGGACCATGACCTGGGGGCATTGAGTAGTGAATGGTCCTTGGCACACTGGGGCAAACAATGCATATACAGTTCAAGCCATGTATTTTTCCCCTCAAAAACAGGGTGTTTACCCCTCTGTTTAAAATTAATAGCCATCCTTCCTTAAGAAGGATTTCTCCTTCTTATGAAAGAATGAAGTTCATAGACTTCATCTTCTCTTTTTTTTTGTTTATTTTAGGATTTTGGATGACTCTATTATTGTACTACTGAATCAAGAAAACTGTTTAGTGCAGACAGCCTCGTAACATCCTGTGCAGTGAGGGAATGAATAGGGAATCAGGGCAGGAATTTGTGGTTAGATTGTTAGAAAAGAGTATCTGGAGCATTCTATTTTGAAATTGAATCACTTTTCTTTGCATTGGTTCATCCTGCTTAGTTATGGAGAAGATAACAATCTATTAGCCCTATGGAAATCTTGCCAGAATTTCTAAAGATCTGTAGAGCATACTTCCTGATGATTTAATCTCTGCCTCAGCCAGACAAGCTTGTCCTATATTTTCAACTAATTTACAAGAGAACTGCATTTGAGATGAAATACCTTTTTATTGAATTGCCACTAAATCTATGTTTTTTAGAATAATAACTTGTGAGCTTTCTTCTCAATGAGTGAGTAGGTAATCATATCAGAGTGTGGAGATTAGATGATTGTTACTGGCACAACAAGAGACCTCTGTCTGAGCAATGTAGGCACAAGATAACATTGAAACTGAAAGTGAGTTTAGGTTCATCATCAAAGTATCACAACATACTGTAGAAATCCATTTGCTTTTCCAAAATCAAGACTTGAGAAAATTTGTCTGTCTGAGAAAATGCTTGTGAATACGTACGTTACTGTGTGTTGTTTAAAAGTTTCTGTCTTAACCCTGAAAAATGGCAGTGAATGATCCATATGTGTGTAAATAAATCTTAGATCTACATAGTTTTGGGATAGAACACTGCTATGACCTTGCAATCTGCTTTATTACTTTTAAATTAATTTATTTTCTCAGCTATTTAATCAAATTATATTTCTAGCCTTGAAACAGGATAGGGGCTGGTGCAGGTTCACATTTATTTGACAGGTCTAGCTTTTGTGGCTTTCTAGATGACAAATTAGTCTGACTTCTGCAGTGTTCTGGTGACTGTAGTGATCCAAATATAGTTTCCTGAATTTGCAGGACCTTCTTTTCCATAATGCTCTTCTTTTTTTGAATCTTTGAAGACCTTTGTCCATAATCTTTCCCACAGGTGTTCAGCTGTGATCCCATCTGTAGAACGACCATGGAAGGATTTTCCTTGAGCTGTTGCACATCTTACCCATTCACGGTGTGCTAGAGAGCATCTTTATGAAGTACACTGACTGATATCTACACCTAGTATTTGAATTAGTGTCAAATGAGCTTTCAAAGGCATCAGCAATGCTTTAAGATTCCAGAACTCAGTATGTTATTCTGGCTTTTTATACCACCAGGAGCATCTCTAATATGAAAATTAAAAAGTATTCATGTTAGGCAGCCATTCAAAAGGAGTAGTGTAAAAAACAAGGGTGTGATACACATTTGTTTTTGTTTGATACTGGCCAATGTTTTGTCTTGCATCCCAGCCTTCTGACATGTGTAGCTATTCATGTGTGCATACCACTATGGCTATGGCAGAACTGCCTCCTTCATTAGATTAATCCTGATGTTTATATCTGACCACGCTGGAAACCTCTTCCAAATTATATTGCATTAAGTATATTTGAGACTTTATTTCTTCACATTGTTCCAACATTATTTGCATAGTTCATTATCTGAGCTGCAGAAGCAAGTAGAAGCTTGGTCTCCATGTGTGTCTCAAGGTCTGCTGTCTGCAGCCCCAACAGGTAAGTAAAGCAAAGAGGGTTCTATAGGAAATCTGTTATGGAAGTTTACAATTATTTTCATATTTTTTATATATAATAAAATCTTGGTTATTAAACAAATACATTTTATTTTAATGTTTCCAAAACTAAGAATCCTCCTAAGTTTAAATGCTTCAGAGATGAAACATGTCTGTTACTTTAACTACTATGAGCTATTTTAGGTGAAGTTTTTTGTTATCAAGCATTTTCCAGTATTCCAGTAAATGAATTTTTTGTAAAGTAACCAGCATTTTAAAGCTCATCAGAAAATCTATGTGGGTGTACTCACTAAAAAAATAAATCTCCTTGAAAGTACAGATATGTATAATTTGTTGCATATATTTATGTTGATTCAAGATTTGCTAGGAATGGTAACTAAATCAAAAACAACATTTTGTCACAGGTATGAATTTCTTCTGATCACACAACACTAATAATGCATTTAAAGTTTGTTCTTCAATGGCTTTACGCCTTGGGAGCAAGGAAACATTTGGCCTGTGGTCTATTGTGTGTCGAGGACAAACAGTTGAAAATGGTTGTCTTGGTTTGCTTGAGCCTGTTTCAGAAAAGGAGTGTGCAAATCTATGGCTCAGCTACTGGTTCTTTGCACAAAAAAGTAGAGAAAATATGCTTAAACTGAAGTGCTCAGCAGTTGTTATGGTGACACATTAAACCTGTCAATTCTGGCTTGGATCCTAAAAGAGTTAAAGATGTAAGGATGGTGAGCTCCCATTTTGGAGCATTTCAATTCAAGCTTTCTGTGATATGTAGAGGAGAAATATCCTTACAATGAGGATGGGAATTTTCGCAGTAAAACACAATACAAGATCTACATTGAAGTCAGTCACAGGGTAGGAAATGCCAAATTTAAGATGCTTGTGCAAACTTAGTTCCTTTCCTTTGCTGTGCTCTTTGTATGTTTTCCTTTACAGGATCACACTCACCTCTCATGTAGCAGTTATGCAAAAATTGTTAAATGAGTGATTGAAGTGCTCCAGGGAAAGATGTCTCTTCCAGTACAGCAAGAATAGTGCAGGATGGGACCAAACAGTGCCTAAACAGTACAGACAGAGCAATATCCCTTGCACCCTTTTGAGGAAGTTTATAGCAGAGCTGCTGAGTGCATAGAGGCAACAATAGCATCTCTGAGACCATAAGATGTGTATGTGTGTGTACAGGCATGTATACATAAATGCCTATTTTTGCTAGTAATTTTCCAATGTAAGGTACATGAAACATGAGATAATGTTGCAGACTGGTGTTTTTATGAGAGCACTGATACTATCAGTTGCATGCCTATTTGTGAGCATGTACCACATGCCTTGCTGGGAACCAAGCTTGTCACAGTGAGCAGTAGTTCCTAGAGTAAACTATCTCTGAAACTGCACCCATCTCTTTGCCTTGGGGAGCATAATTTTTTCACTTGAAAAGTAAACCAATATATGAGCACCATGGACGATCATGACTGTAAGTGATTTGAGGAATTCTCTGCAATCCTGTGAGACCAATTCTTATTTCTCATTTCTGGTGGTAAGTCCGAATGACTGACCCAGTGAGTTGGATTATCTCCTTTGACTGGAAAAATCAGTTGTTATCTTAGAAAATGGACTTTTATGCAACTGGAGTCACCTCCAAAAATATGTTGTTAAGAAATATGGTAAAATAACTAAGGAATATTCACACCGAAAACTGTAAGCTGCTCCTGAGTAGAGGACTGTCTACATGGGGAGAAAATGTATTAGGACTTCAGATCCTAAGGGAGTCAGTTCTGGTAATGCAAACCACGCATGACTTTGGCTTTGTAATTCTGGCAGTTATAATTTAGATCATAGAATATACTGAGCATAATTTCTGTCTAAAATAGACTATTTTGGGGCAAAAAGATTGTGGTTGCAGAGTATGTCTGAAAGTTGAACTGCTGTCAAAAAAGAGGGAATTGAAAAAGCAGACACCCTTGCAGCCGCATCCTTGACTTTGACGAATCACAGAATCACAGAATGAGCTGAGTTGGAAGGGACCCACAAGGCTCATTGAGTCCAACTCCTGGCCCTTCACAGCACCACTCCCAAAAATCACACCACGTGCCTCAGAGTGTTGTCCCAATGATTCTTGGACTGTTAGATTTGGTGCTGTGACTGCTTCCCTGGGGACCCAGGGCACTGCTTAACCATACTCAACTTTTCCTCAACCAGGACTCCCAGGTCCCTTTCCACAGCGTTGTTTCTCAGCCTCTCATTCCCCAGTCTGTCTGCACATCTGGGGTGCCTTGTCCCAGGTGCAGAATCTGGCACTTTCCCTTGTTGAACTTCATATGTTTGGTGATTGCCCAGCCCTCTCATTTGTGGAAGTCTCTCTTAACCCTTTGTGCCCAACATGTGAGCCAGTTGCTCACCCATTAGATGATGTGTTTATTTAGCCATGTGCTACACATTTTGTTCATAAGGATCTTGTGAGAGACACTGCAAAAAACTTTGCTGAAATCCAAAAAGATTACATCAGCTTGTTTCCCTTGATCAGTTTGGTGGGTTACCTTGTCACAAAAGGAAATCAGGCTTGATAAGCAGGACTTTCTCCTCATGAAGCCATGGTGGTTCAAAACTGATAACACTCCAGCCCAAACACGTGTGATTCCCTCAGTTAGCTTCATCGAATCCTCTCTTTTGAGGTAATATTAAAACATCTGAGGATGTGTGCCCATGGCTGAGCAGGAATCAGTGCTCTCCTCTGTTCATACAGGGCAGGAGAGAAAGAGGATGAACAAAGAACCTGACTGTTGCTGTCTGCTGCAGCTCTCTGAGACCAAAGGGAAGGGACAGGACATGGAAAGGGTTGCAGCAAAGCAAAGGACTCAGCCTAAGATCCAGCATCTGGCAGACAGCCCAAGTTTCAGATTTGTGAGAAACTGTCTGGGGGAGAGAAATATCTTTACACTAGATGTGAAACAGGAGGGCTGGAGGGAGGTTTGGAGAGGAGCCCAAGAATGAGCACAGCCTGCTGCAGTCAATGGCTCTGGTCAGGGCCTCCCTTTTTCCACACAAAACTATTTCCATTGTCATTAAGTCTTAAAAAGTTGTTGTGTATCTGGATGTGCACATGTGTTTGTGCATGTTTTTACAAAAGTGACATGTTTAGCTTCATATATGACAACATGCCTTTGGCGCATTCAATATAAAAATTAACTTGTTCTGTTTTTTTTTTTTAAGGAAGGATAAAACAAAACCAGATTGAGCTTTTACACTTAAAAACCTAAGAAAATCATAAAAGTGAATTATGGGGTGAGAATTACTCTTTAAAGGAAAGCTTTACACTGGAGTAAACTTGGAACATTTATACATAAAATATTACATATAATATTTATGTGTATAAAATCTGCTGAACTGGCCGTTTTCTGACTACTATATAAACTTCATGCATTTGAGAAAGCAGACTTCCTTTCACAAAAAACAATTTGATGTAGCTTCTAGCTTCTATTACAAAGTAATAATCCCTGAGTATCAACACTTGATGGTATTGTCATAAGCTGTCTCCTCTGTGTGCTGTTTGGTTGAGTAATTTGTCTTTTGTACATTGAGCTTAAAGTGCATTGGTCTCGCAAGCTAAAAGCATGATGTAAATGAGAAGAAGGAAAAAGATGAGGCTGGGAAAAGAGCACATACTCCAAACAAAGGACACAATTTTGGGGTGCAGAACTCTTCAAAACCAGTCTATGCACAAGAGGGAGTCTGGGTGAGGGAGACTGGTGGTGGGCAGACATACAGATAGTGAGCTCCAAAAGTTAGTCTTCTTGATATAAGGCAATGTCCAGTGTTTAGAGGAGTCAACCTTTGAGATACCTCAAAGAAGGAAGTGGCTGAGGGTCCCCAGGGAAGGCAGCAAGCACCAGCACAGAGCTGGTGACCAGAGAAGCGCAGGGAAACCTCCCACAGGAGAGGCCCTGGGGCTGCCACCTGTGCCCCACCCTCCCCTGCACTCTCCATCAGCCATACGGTGACATCCCCAGGGATGTCCCAGAGGAGTGGTGAGTGGCAGCCACACACCTCAATATGACCTCGTGGAGCAAAGGGACCTCCTTGGAGACAGTAGATTGACTTTCCAAAGTAACTGGGCTCATACAAGCTCTGAACACAAAGTGAATGAACCTAAACAGATAAATGTCATCTACTTTCCCTACAAGGAAAAAAAATGACAGAGAATGAAAAAAAATGGAACAGTAATTAATGCTTTCACCCAATAATGCCTAGATGTGCTCAGATACCATAATGACAACGTCTTACAAAAGTCAGTGCAATACAGAACAGCCTGCAAATGCATTTATCTGGGACAAGTAGACATTTCTTATCCTATCTGTAGAAAGGTTTTTTTTTTGCCAATTGGCTAGTATTGATCTACTCCACAGTAATCCCTGTGAGTTCTCTTCCTGCAGCCCCCCCGTTTGAAAGTTACAACTTGTTCTTTCAGAGATCATTACAAAATTATCCAAAAAGCAGGTGAAGAACAGAGACTTTTTACAGAATTTTAATCTGTAGAACTGTTAATTCTTTTCTTGGTCAAAGCTGGAACAGAAGCTAAGCATTTCAGTGCCCTTAGAGAAATCCAGCATATATGATCTTCTCTAATTGCCTGCCAGGGAAAAGCTGTGGTTATGAAGCAATCATTGATCTGATCCCATAGTAGCTTTTCCTGTGTCAAAAAACTCCATTTTATTCTCATTTGTTAAGTATTGCATTGTTTTAAAGAGTTCCAGAATGTCCCTTCCACAACAAGCATCAACACTGGATTAACAGAATCGAGGTCTATACCCTGGAATGACAGGAAATAAATTAGATGAAACATTTAATTGAACTGCAGATGTTATGTCTAGAAGAGCAAAATACTCTGAAAGTAATTGAGCAGTTTGCCATCTACCCTAAGCAGAGATTTTTAAAACAAAGTATGTATGAACAATGCAATTATGCAGAATTCAAACACCTCTGTGTTGAATGTTTCCAGTGGTATCAAGGAATACGTGTTTTTCTTAAATTTTAGAACTTAGTGGTAACAGTGAAAATAAAATATCTAATTATATCACTGAAGTCATAAGAAGAATGCAGAAGAAGCTCATTCTTCTTCCTGAGAGACATCTATAATAAATCATTATTGGTATATTAAAAAATAGATTATAGTCATGGGGAAAAGTGCTTTTCCTATTCAACAAAGGAATAAAAAAGGAAGATATTGAATTATGATCTATATGAATCCAATTGTGTGCTTATTTAGTCAAAATAGGAAAACATCAAAGTAGTTTTGATGAACAACTGATGTTGTTCAGTCTGACAGTATTATGTTGTCCAGTTCTTTGAACTTCACAGAATTTTAAACACTTCTTGGATAGAAAAAGCGAAGATAGGTTTTTTTGAGTATTTGTAATATAGAAACTATAAAATATATTTCTAGTTTTCTAACACAAGCAGTTACTCTGAACTCTGAAAAGTGATGGTTGTGTGGAGTTAGAAATACATTATCAAATTTTAACTTCTCAGGTAGGAAGAAATACAGAGTTGTAGAAGTTATATTAAATCATTCATCTTATCATTCATTTACATTTCAGCTTGCAGCACAGAAGTCTGAATAACTAAGAAGATTTTAATTAAATCAAAGGACAAAGCATGACAATATAATGACCTGATATAAAACCTCATATGTTTCCATTTGCCCCAGGAATTTTCTTGAAAGGAAAACAGTGAGAGTTAGATTTTCCAGTCAATGTGGGCATGGGCAGCCTGTTCCCAAGAGACAAGACTAGGAGTCAGGCTTTATTCCCTATTGGCCCCCAAACCCCATCCAAATTGCCTTAATTCTGGATCAAATAGATACTGCAATTATATTAATTAGGCAAACATCCCAAATTGATTTTTAAAGTTATCTTCTTGGATCGACTGTGATAGAGCCTTGCTTAGGCAGTCACATTTTCATTGAAAATCAATGTGACGAGTCTTGGTCTTCCCTGGTTTTGAAAACAAAGCAAATAATTATTTATCCCCTCTTTCCTGCTCACGGTGAAACCATCTCTATGATTTAATTCTAGCTTGGGCTGATAGCACACCAATCTTCTTGACACACTAAGAGGGAAAGGTATTTGGATCCCTGCTATGGTTTGGCAGGAGCTATTGATGTGATGCCTGCACTTTGTCAGATGGCTCGGGAAATTCCACAGCCGATACTCAAAGCTCTAGTTCAGGCAGGGATTTCCAGTCCCTGATAAGTGTGAAGTTCAGCAGAAGTCAGCCACCCTACATTTTCTGCGTCTGGTGGCTGTGTCAAAGCTTTCATGACATATTCTGGTGGCCAGAGCTCTGCTTAAGTCCAGACATCATTATTACAATGTGAGTGGTGATCTGGTGGACGAGTCAACTACCTTTCCATTATTGAAAAGGAGGTTGAGGCACCTTACTAAATGTGGTACAGTAGCTGAAGCTGATGTAGAAAATAGTACTCAAATACTTGAATTTATGGTTATATGTATTGAAATGAATAATATGAAGATGATTCAGAAATCACTGCGTAAAATTTATTGATTTACTCTTCTCTTCAAAAAGTTAAAAAATGCAGAAAACACAGGTAGTTGGGAAACACTTCAAGAAATATTTTATTTACTTAAGAAAAATGAATTACAGTGAGGACCTTGTGAAGTTTTACTATGTTTGGAATACACCTGGAACTTCTACAACTATTGATTATCCTCTACGTGGATTGATGATCCTTTAAACTTTTGCTGAAACTAATTATCTGAGGTTTCATCAGGAGAATGTACGTTACATTGTAGGAAAACATTTTCAATTATCAGCATATCCTAATAGTAAAGGAATAACTATCTGGGTAAGTTTTAGACTCTCCTCTAATAAAAGACTTTAGAAATATGTTTCACAAGTTTTTCTCAGATGTCTTCTCTGTATATTAGTTCTTTAGCGAGGGAGAAATTTGGATTCAGGCCTTACTTTCCTATGGCTTCAGGATTCTAAAGGAAAAGGCCAATATTATCCAGGACTCTGTATTGGATGGACATAAACATCCTTTCTACTATTTAAATCTGTTTATTTTATGAGTTTATCTCAGCTATAAAGACAAGGGTTAAGATCCAATGATGTTGATTTGAAGAATATTGCTTTATTCTGTTATTTTATTGGCTTCTTTAGACTCCCCCATGAATTAGTCTATTATTTTATTGGGTTATTCAGACTCTCACAATGAATCATTTTTTTAGCTTAAATAAGTCAATCCCATCTGGAGCTGGTCAGAATATTTTCAGTGAAATGAAATATGTCACTTCATCAAAGCCAAAATGTTGTATCAACATATCAGTTTTGACAAACATTTCTTGAGAAAGTTTTTGCCTGGGGTTCCCTTGTCACTTACAGCCAGAGGAGAAAGAACTTGAGCCGAAAAGATCAAATTTTATATCCAGAAACAGACATTTCATAACAATTTCCACTTGCAAAAATGTTTAAGGGGGTTATTTTCATTCCTCTGAATAGTGAAAACAAATTCTGAAACCTTGAAATTTATAGCAAAATGGAATCTGTGTCCTCTGAACAGCTTTAATTACATTTGAGCATACAAAATGCTGATTCAGTAGCTCGTATTTAGAGGATTTAGGTATACCAAAAGGCAGAAAATCAGGAAACCATAAGAAATGTGACTGTATATTGATAGCTGGCTTCTTTTTTCTTGGAATAGCATTTATTTGCCAAGCAGCAAGTAAACATGACTGAATCTGACTCCTGCCACAAAGACCTCCACAAAGCGCACATGATAACACACTGTCTTTCACTCCAAAGATTATTAAAGTGCATAGCAAATGCTTGCTAAACTATGTAGGATACAGACTGGATCCTAAGTGTTTAGAGGAACACTCGAAATATGTTTTCTTTAGCCCATTAAAATTTGTGGAAACCTCAGTTATTTTGTCACAGTTAAAATGTTTTGATTGCTCCAAGGGTAAAAGTCCAAAATTGCTTGTACCAGCTGTAACAGGAGGTTCCAGTACATGGATGAAGCTCCATAGCTGCTAGATTGCATGCTGGAAGAAATGGACACTGCACATGATGGCAGGAACAGAGTAGGTACTGCTGTGACATAAACTGCCCTTGTCTTCCCTGACTAATATTTTTATAGACATACTTCTGTAATCCCTTTTTAGTCATTAGAAAATGGTTTTGCAGTATATATATTTTAATTAGTTATTATGAAACAAGGCAACACCTATAGCTGGAACACATATGGTAGTATTTTCAAAATGAAGACAAAATACTGTAAAAAAATCAAAAAGAGATACTGAAGTTCTGCCATATGAAGCTAAGCTTGTCAAAAAGAGAGGGTTAAAAAAGACTTTCTGAACTGAACCTTGAGAAAGATAATTTTCTTCAAACATGAAGGAGCCACACGTTAGTGGAGAAGCCTGAAATCTGCCTTCCATTTCTCACAAAACTGTTCATAGCAGTATTCATGGTGACATGAGTACAGCAGTGTATGTGCCCTCCCCACATGCACAGACTGGTGTTACCAGGGGTAGGAGCTGCCCCAGGGAAGGCAGTGCTGAGGCTGAGACCCTCCTTGGCAAGCAGGAGCCTTACCAGAATAGCACAACCACTGCACCTGCCCCATCTTCTGCTCCACGGGTGGGTTATACAAGAAACTGCTGAGAGGCAGCAGAACCAACCTGTGAGAAGAGGCTGTTAAGGAAAAAATATTCAACAGAGATTGATTTCAGGAAAGGGAGCACTAATCCTGCACAAAGCCAGACGTGTGACCACATATACACATGTGAGATTGTTCCTCTTATTCTCCAAGAGTGGAGTAATCCTGTGTATCAGTAGAGCTCATACTGCAATACAGGCAGTAATTTTTCTGTAGGGAATTGGTTTAATCAGTTTACAGAAATATGAAAGCATAAACTGTGGTTTTTCAGTAACCATTTTTTCATGAAACGTATTACTGAATGAATTCTCGGCAAAGAAGGGAAAAAAATCAACTCTGATTTTTGTCCCCTTGCAGTTTTGTCCCCTTTGTGCCCTTTAACTCAGAAGGTCCATTTTTCTTAAGCTGTTTTTACAGCAGAATTTCAGATTTTAAGGGGTCTGGAAGACCCCATTTTATCTGTAGAGCTAATGGCACTACACTGTGATAAGACTTGAAAGTGAAAGCTGGAAAACAGAAAGGAGATGAGATTAAGGATTTTATTTCAGTTGGTACATGGATTAGTTTCAATGGATTTATGGCTGTTGTTTGCAATTAGGGAGCCAACTGCACTGACGCCTATGACGGTGATTTAGTGGTACCTATTGCCAAACCACATCACTGAGAGCTCTGGTGAGGCTTCAGAAGCCTCAACAGAGAGTGTGCACACTGTTGGCAGCCTCAGCCTAAAAGCCAGAGATAAACAGAGTAGAAACATTGGTTTCAGCTCGTTGGTACAGCTTCACCTTCTGGCTCTGTATACAACAACCTTATACTGTATTTTTGGCCTAAATTCTTAATACGTAGAAATAAAACCACAGCTGTTATTTTGTCTGTGACTTATAGATCTACTGCTGAGTGAGAGGATAATTCTTGTTTCTTACATATGCCACTGCATTTCTTCTGATTGCTTCTTTTTAAACTAAGTTGCTAAAAACACATTTATTTTCAGATTCAAAGCAACAGTGAATAATGTTCATTAAGCACTCCCTAAGAAGAAAAGAGATAAAATCTTGATGCAGCTGGCAGAATATACAAGATAAAGTGTTTTTTAAAAGGAATAATTAAAGAAAAGATCATATTGGATAGAATAATTAAATAAAACCCTTTAATACAGCTGATAGTCAATGACTCAGTGAAAAAGGAAACCTGAATTTTAAATATTAAGGATAACATCTATCTTTGCCCAGATCTGGACATTATTGGTGCTCTCCATAAATCATCCTCTTTTTAATTTAATATGAGCTTCTGTAAGGTCCAGAGATAAATTAATTGCTGCCAGATTTAAATAATACGCTTGGTTTCAGGCATTTCCTGGGGATTAATGACAGGTTAGGGGAAGCCAAGGGCCTAAAGTTCAGCCAGAAACCATTAACCTCAGGTTATCATTAACCTCAGGAAACACCCTATGTCTCAGCCTTGTCTGTTCCTAGAGAATGGAAATGAAAAGTGCAATGCCATGTATTTCTTGTAGGGGTTAAAGCCATTCCGGTTGGTACATACAGAGAATTTTAACAGCCCATGTTCCACCTGGTTAAATGACATGAAACAAAGATGTGCATCCACTTGGCTTATCATGGCTCCTCCAAAAGGAAGCGTTTCATGCTCTAAATGATATGTTGCATGGATGACTTTTTTGGGAGAGCCAGAACATGTGGTGTTTTTTGCCAAAACATAAAAACCTGTAAGTCCATGGAAACCGAGGTGTATGTTAGCATGGGGTTGGTTGGCACTCTGAGGTCAACATTTGGCTTGCAAATGCACCTTGGCCGGATGTGAGGAGCACATCTTCTGCTCTCTTCATTGCTGTCCTCAGCTGTTGTACTACACGATTTGGATACAGGGAAGTGAGCCACATGTTTCTTAATTTAAGTAGTACAAAATTGTGTCTGGAGGAAAATTTCAGAGTTCCCAATTCAACTTAATAAGAGCCAAGTTTTGACCTACTTTCAGATTGCAGAGACCACAGGAGACATAGTATCTGAATACAGAAAATAAGAACAATATTTCTTAGAAAGATTTTTTACATTTTTCAGCCTGAAGGTTTCCAAGAGTTTTATGAGCATTTATTAATTAACACCCACAACATTCCTGTGAGATATGTGTTAGCCACACTCTGTGCTAGTAATGACATCAGAGATGACACCAGAGGAAATCTGGAGGGGGAGAAAAAGATGGCACCACACAGGGACTCTGAGAGGGCTCTGAGAATTCCCATTTCTCCCTCTTCTCTGCTGTGAACATGGAGCATACTATGGGCTCTGTATACACAGACAGGGGAATTGGGAGCTGATGCTAATGCTGTATGTAAGGGCTTGTAAAAGTATCACTGAGTTACTGTTCTTATTAAAAAGAAGGGAGCAAGTTAATCTGAGCTAATTTCAAAACACACTCCAATGTGTGCTGGAGAGAAAGAAGAAACTTCTGGGAAGGTTTACAGGTGTGGGTCTAATGAGTATGTGGACTATGGACTGGTCCAGCTGGACTGTAGCAGCTACTTGTATGTGCAGTGGGCCTTGGATGCATCTTTCTAAGCATCAAATCTACTTAATGTTAGCCACGCACAAGTGGGTGTCTAATTCGAGCTAGACACTTAGGCTTCCTCTACAGTTAATAAGATGCCTTTCATAGTTTAAAAATAAGTGTCTAAATACTTCCTGACTTTAGAAATCCCCAGCTTTTCATACCAATTTTAGTGTGGGACTCTGAAAGACCATTTTTTTTAACAGAGCAGCATAGTTGGGGTGAATGTGAGAACAGGAGAAAGCCTGGATATTCTCAGTAAAGGGACAGGAAAATGTCCTACTGGCTAACAACTCTGTGAGCACTGTTGGTTTGGGGACTGGACAAATAATCTATATTTACTCCCAAGCACAAGGTTGCCTTAGGCAGCTAAAAGGCCACAAGCTTATGCTGGCTTCATGGAGGGAGATGATGGATGAGTGTAGAGAGATACATTGGGAACAACACTTGCAGCACATATTAATCTTACTGCAACTTGGTATGCTGACAGGGCTGCTCTTTGTTTTCTGGTCTGTTCATCTGGGTTTATTTCAATGTTCATTTTTTTGGATAGTTTTTACATGCACAAATCTGTAGTATTGTACATAGCTAGACAGTTTTGTGTCTGCTTTTCATTATTACGCAACTTCTCTAAACGTTACTAAAGTATGTTTCAATATATAAATCTTTATCTACTTAATGTTTTTGTAGCCTACCTGTAATATTTTGTTTTTGTTTTTTTTCTCTATGTCTTCTTATTATCATATTTTATATTCTGTTGCCAGGTTTCTTTAACTCTGCTAGTGGCAAAACCCACTCCTCCAAACCTGTGACAATTCTGCAGATAATTGTATCACACTTTTATATGGATTTCAAATGTTTAAGAGAAATGATACAGCTGTCTCTGAAAGCACATCAGGTCAAATTGTGGCTGAATGGCAGCAGCATGACAGGAAAAAAGTGTTCCCTGGAAGCTGGTTACAGATGAATTTTCTAAAGAAAGAAAACTCCAAATATAGAGCACACAACAGGTTTCTGGAAGCTGGCAGAAAAAAAAAGGATTAAACTTAACTAAATCTCTCTCCTGGTTTTGGTCCACAATTGGCTGCAAAGTAACATCATTAGGCCAGCTGTGCAATGCAATCTAATTCCACACAAAATACAATAGAGGGCTATGGAGGGTTTGAGTCTGACTTTCTTGTGGGCTGGTAGGATAAGATATCTCAGGCTTGTAAATCATACACTCTATAGTTTTGATTTTAGTAAATCGTGCACTACCTGAGTTTTACTGAATGGAAGGAGAAAAAATTCACACTGCTTTCTGCTCATGTACAAGGAAGGAATGTGAAAACTGCTAATTATATAAAATATAATTTCCTCCACCTGACCTTTAGTGCTATTGGAACTGCTCATTTTGCAGTCCATCCTGTTTTTCACACCTCTCATGCAAGTCTTACAGATGCAGGTGTTACTAATCCAAGACAAATGTCTTCTCCTGAATTTCCTGGAGTGGATAGTGCAGTGCTGGTCTCTGAAGGTGCTAGGCTACTTCCCAGCTTTTGGAACGTAGACAAAATGCTCTACTGTGTAAGCAAGGTGGGGGAGTAAGCAAGAAGGCACAAGAGCAGGGATGGTTAACATTTTAATGGTCTTTGATAACTTTTTTCCCAAGCCTCACATCTGGAGGTAGAGTAATAGCTGTGCAGTAATAACTGGCACCATCCTTCAGATGAAGTCACCAGCCCAGTCTGGTCCTATGCTTCTACCTCTTAATTCTTCCTCATGCAGAAGAATGCTCTGATATGTTTGACCTTCCAAAAACCCATGCTCTTGTGGATTGGGTCAAATAGTCTTTGGTCTGGAGAAGGGTCATGCCTCTGTGGATGGTGTGCCATGGAAAGAGTTGGAGGTCCTTCATTCCCAGAACCATGGGAAAACAAATCCATTTTCAAAAAATGGAGAGCAGAGCTACATTTGAAGTAATATTTATGTAGAAAATATAAACCTTTCATTGAAGAGAGACACTTCCAAATCCAGCATCTGACTTCTAAATCAAAAAGTGGTTAAAACTTTGCGGTAATTTTTTTGAGATGATGATTTGGGAAAAATTTTATAATTTTCATATTTTAATTCCTTATACCTAAAATGTACAATTTTTGTCTACTTTGTATTCATGTGTGTATATTACATACCTGCAATATGCATTCCCTCTAAAATAATATTCTCAATCATTAATTCCTAATATAGCAATGGCATAGAGACATACAGCTAAATTAACATATTAGTGAATTCCAAAGTTACTGATTCTCAAAAAGGGAAGATACATTATCACTCATTTCTACACAGGTCAAACAAGTTATATAAAACACCAAATATAGTTTACAGAATGAACCAGATACAAGTAGTCTAGTATTCCAGGTTCATGCATCCTTATTTCAATTGTCTAGAACTAAAAGCAAAAGTATACACTTCGTATCATTAAAAATAAATGGAGGTTATAATTGCCCAAAAGATTATAGCATAAAATTTGCATGACTGATGTGCTGTAAAATACAAGAGGGATTTGCTGTACAGAATTTAATGTTGCTTTGCTTGAAGGTGCAGCTTGCATTTAGGCATATCAAGAAACAAGATCATTTAATGGTTTATTCATTCTATTTAACAGAATATATCCATGGCCCATCATCCACACATTCACCTGCTGTCAGATGCTGTTGAGCTCTGTAATGAACAGCTGTGAAAAGGGCAAAAAATGTACAACAACCTCTGGCTATTTGCATTTAAAATATTTAGTTCTGTGTGAGAAGAATGACATGTAATCAACTAGACACATGGGTAAAAATAGAAGACTCCAATTTTGCCTACTGTTCTCCTCTTCCCTTAGATATGGTTACAAAATTAATGAATAATTTGCATTTTGACTTTCAGAACAACATGCAATTTTTATAGGGCAAAAGGTCAGATTCTGTCTGTCCTGTTTCCAAAGGGTAATTGGAGAAGGAAGGCTTCTTCATAGTGTCTGCCATGGGAACAGGGCCTGGTCTGTACTGTCAGTACATAAAGTCTCATTAACAGGTTGGTAATAGCGAGCGATGCCCATGCAGCAGGGGCAGCACCTTGATAAAGAAGCAGATTGAATTAGCAGTGTAGAAACCATTGGAGTTGTACTGTGTTGATAATGGTCTCTCCTGAATGAGTGGGACACCTATTAAAATCTGCGGGAGGCATTGTGCAGTGACTATCAGAGCATCCCTGCTTGACACGGTATTGCAGCTCTCTTACCTCTTGGTGCATTCAGATTGTCTAAGCCATCCTTGAAAATGATGGGCTCATTCCCCTCAAGGCCTTGAGTGACTTCTCACGGGCAGAAAGTGCTCCAGGCTCCCCTGGATACCACTGGGATTTGGAAGCCAAACCAATCCCCCCAGAAAGCAGAAAAACAGAAGACAGCAAGGGGCAGGATCCTGTCTGTGAGTCCTGCTGTTGGAAGCTGAACAATAAGTAAGTCTGTTCTCAGATAATATCCTCATAGAAGTTGCCAGGCATCCATCAATTGGAAAAATATGAGGGCTCATTTGATACCAATAGCTTTGTTTTCTGCTTTATCCACAAGTCAGAAAATTGTATTTTAAAGCTTGCTTACTGGAAACAACAGGAACACTTAGTTCTTCAGTCATAGTCAGTAAAATCTGGCCAAAGGAAATACATCCAAACTTTTCCAAATAATAAACAAAGATTCTTTAGTTGTGTGTTTCTAAAGTTTCTTGTCAGCTTGAGAGTAGTATATAATAGATGGAAATAATGAAAAAGACACTAAGACAGTGGTGTTCCATGAGCTAATTTGCAGGAGACCGTATGACTTTGATGTTTGGAAAAATAAAAAGATTACATTGGAAGCTTATAAATATTAGATGTAGCTTCTCAAATACTTTTGAACCAGTCAAAACAGTGACTAAATAATTCTGAGAATCTGCAACAAAGATATCAGCTATGACAGAGCATTTATGGCTCTGTTAAGTAGGAGAAGCACCAATCTGATCTGAGAGTTAAAGGCACTGTAAAAAAGGTGAAATAGCCATCTTCCTGCGGTGACTTACATCAAAATGCCTTCATTTATAAGAATTCAACTTTTATACAGATGTAGAGTATATTAAAAAAATCAAAAATTGAAATAATTCTCTCATTAGTTGTTAAACCAAGTTACTCTGAGAATTTTGGTAAAGAAACTCTGCCAGAAGGAACAGAACTGAATGGATTGGAAAGGTGATTTTCAGAATGAGTTGTCATTCTTTTCCCAGCCTGTGATCTGTAAAGAGAAAAGTCGGAAAGCTTTTTGACATAGAATCACAACAGCAGTGTCTCTTTTCCTCTGTGGTGTGATGCTGAGTGGAACTGAGTCATAGTGAATATCAGTCAGTACCAGTGCGGCTGAGGAAAAAGTGCCAGGAGGGAAGGGGTCTGAAAGACATCTCACACAAAACACGATCTCCTTCCTTTGGAGGTTCCATACACAGCATGAGAGTCCTGCTGCTGGTCCCTGCACTCCCTGCCCATGCACTGATGATTGCATCCCACTCCTTTCTGAAGCATGGTGACAACCTGAAGAGTTTCTTCTGTCACTCACTTCCTGAGCCAGGTACAGCAGTGACCAGGTCATGGGCACTGGTGTCCTCTGCCTCATTTCCCCATGCCCAAAGCACACAGTTCCAAACAGAAGTTTTAACATCTGGACATCCTTCTCCTTCCACAGGACACCTCCTCCTGGCTGACAGACCAGACATATCCTTCACTAACAGAGAGAATAAGATGCTGCCTGGTAAGTTAGAAAAAAGATCTATAGAAGGTTGTATAACATGCAAGAATAATCAGGAGGAAGAACTTAGGAATAGTTGCTTGATTCTTTAGCAAATTACAGAGCCTGAGAATATTTCAGTCTGTCAGGGTAAGAGAAAAAAAATACGGGCTAGACATTAACTATCTTATATGCAGGGAATGACCACAATTAAATCAAAAGGTGTTTTTAGTGTAAGTTACATGAGAGGATATGGATATAGAAGTGACTCACTCAATAGCCCCATCAAATCAAACAATTTAAACTTCAGATATTCCATAAGATTAGGTTCAGACTATTTCTGGCTACAAAGATGGAAAAGCTAATGGCTAAAACTGTTAAAATGTTAGCTTCTATAAACATTTTGATATCCAAGTTAACAAAAACTGCTCCCAATCACAATGGCAACCCAGAGCAGAGCTGGGATTTAGGGGATTTGGCACCTCTCTTCTGTTCCCAGCACAGCCCCCAGGACCTGGGCTTGCATTCACAGCCTTGGGCTCAGAGATGGAAGGAGGCAGAAACTGAATAGTGTTCAGCAACATGAACATTTGCAAACTAAACCAGAAACAAACCTGGCCTCACATTTGTCTCTCAGGCTGAGAAACCCACAAAAGAAAGAACCTGACATGGAAACTGGAACCATATTCCAGCCCCAAAGGTTCCTTTGCATGATTTTCCTTTTATGAGCACAAAGGTCAGGAAATCAGCCTGGATTCCAGCTACTGCTCAAGATATCCATGCTTCTGTTTCTTCAGCTCAATTAATGCTGCTTAAATATCCCTCTTTGAGAGTGCAATTGGTTTCTTGTTTGGGTTAGAATTTGGACATGAGCTGTGTGCCTCATCTCCATCAAAGCCATCTTTCTCTCCACCACCCTAATGCTCCAGGCCTAGGGAATTATCGATTGACGGCCAGTGGAGAAACATCCAAGCATGCAGGCCCGCTCCGTGCACGGTGCTCCCCTTGTATTCCCTGTCACACCCGCCTTTGTTTAAACATTTGTAGACTGAAACATCCCGTCGAGCCCTGTTCTGTGGGAGAACATATTTGTGAGACAAAGCAATGCTGTGGTCTACCAGGAGGTCTATGATTCTCTTGGTGAATTATTCACTACTTTGCTGTGGTCTACATGCCAGGTCACCCGTGTTCACAGCGGAGAATGAAGCATTATTCATTATCAGCCTTTGGTTTTTCTCTTCTAGGAGGTTGTTCCCCCACCCCTGTTGCCCTTTCAGGTTTTAACAAGACATTGCATTCTTTCAGACTTCCCCTGGGCAGCAGTTTTTTGCTCTTGCAGAGGTACAGCAATAAGAGAGGGAAAGCCAGAGCAGTTGTAAATTGTAGCAGTTAATGTCAAATTGATGGGGCAGTGATCAAATGAAGTTCATAACCACAGAATGCAACCTCGGGGTGGAATGCTGTTTCAAAGATTGCTAATGACAGGGTTATAAAATCATAAAATAGAAAGTTTTTTCCACTGTGAATGTTTGAAAGAATTTATTTTGCTGACCATAGGTATTAGCTGTATTGGGGTCAGTGTTATATGACATTTAGCACATATAACTAATCAATGAGGGGACTGACCAGTCCATTTTGAACTGAGGGAACAACACCTGCATTGTGTTGCTATTCTTGGACACCCTGAGTGCACCTTTAATGTTCTTTAGGTCTCCTAGTATGGTACTGTTTAATTAGAAACTGCTGATACAAAGGGAGAACAACTGTTGGCTAAAAAGAGCAGTTTCGGGGTTTTCAAATCTGCTTTTTAAGCATCAGCATTCAAGAAACCGAAGCAGTATGGAATGTCACAACATTAGCACAAGGGAAAACATTTATAGCTCATCAAAGCTGGACAGTACACAGCTGTACCCAGCTGCACTCTCCAACCACAGTGCTAGAAAAGTCTCAGAGTGGAAAAAAGAGGCAAGAAGAGAAAAATATCATAAGATAAATGGGCATGGAAAATATTGAAGACATCCCAATGCAATTTACATACGGAAGTGAAAAATGAACAATGCAAAAGAGATTCACTTTTATAGACGGATCATTCTGTATTTTCAGATTTATTTACTTTATTTTTCTGATTCCTGCTTCAGTTATTGAGACTAATCTGTCATGTGATTTATTATGCTTTCCTTACCCATTTGTGCTTAGCTTAGTCAAGAAAGAGCAAAGCCAGAAAAAATACCTAACTTGAAACTTGCCTGCTTTCTCCTCATGGCAGAATATGGAAAAGAAGAGAAGCCCACTTGTAAAAACTACATTTGGTTAGAGAGGGCTTAACAACCTCAGATCCACACAGAACTTCCAGCCTTGGCTTCCCCATCTCTCACAGAAATGTGGCTGGACTCTTTGCGCAGTCACCGTGTTCTGCAAAAATGCAGGCTCAAAGCAATTTCTGGCATCATTCATTGCATTTAGCTGTCCAATTTCTGATGTGATGGAGGACCTTGCCAAACAATAATTTTCTTTTTCACTTCCGCTTTTATTGCTACTTCTCTATTTCCCACTCGGCAGCCCTTCACAGCTGGGTTTCTGAGGCTGGATGACACCTAGTAACTAGAAGAAGGTAAGGTGCTGCTTCACCCTGAAGCTCCCTAATCACTTTTTTTCCTGATCCCAGAGGCATCAAAAACCTTCATCTTTTGTAGTTTGTGGCCCTTTGAATTGGACAACAATTATCTCACAAATTGCACCCTTCAGAAATGTAACTTCCAGTGTTAAGATTCAGGTCTTTAAGGGTATTCAAGTCTTGAAATATTTTCAAGTCCTTAAAGCATTTTAGGCTAGTTCAGATGCTGCAGACATACCCTTGTGGGCTTTGCATTTCCTAAGCAGTACTTCTGATAGCCTGTCAGCTCAGGAGGGTTGCTGTGCAAATTCCATCAGATATTTGATTTTTTAAGCTAGGTCTTCACATAAGGGAAGAAAAACCATAACCCCGCTTTTCTCCATTAGTGTGTGGTATTGGACATCTGGCTTCTGTGTCAAGAACATAATACAGACATTCTGCTCTGGAGGTCTACTTTGGTTGCTAGCAATCATTTACAATCCTTATTAAGAAACAGACCATTTTGAGTCAGCAAAAAATCCAGGGCCAGGTGAAAGCAGCTGGATGGGAGTGAGCTATGTACCATCCCTTGAAACAATACAATCAATGCTAAATTAGTTATAGGCCATTTGGCCAATTTTATACTGTAGACGCACTGCGGAAATGGACTTGGGAGACACAGAGATATGTAACCTGGTTGTGATTTTTGAGACTAGAAGGCAGCCAATTCCTTTAGTGCAGAATCTGGAGAACATTCTCCTTCTGGTAGGTAATTTATGTCTTGGCAAAAAATGTTGAGATCTGCAGCATCAATGACAATAGCAAGCAGCCTGTTGCACCTTACCATAACAACTGCTACTGCTGGTGATGTTCTCACAATAGTGACCCCTAAAATAGATTAAAATGTAAATGATGTAAGAAGTAGCCTTCTGCTTGTAATTAATATTCCATTATTAATATTGCATTGAGATGAGCCAGCATAGGTCACATAACAAAGCTGTTGTTTTCACAGTGTTTGCAACATCAGAGAACTTATATTGGCTACCCGGCATTTTCCTTTAATGTTAATTACACTAATGATTTTAATATGCTGAAAATGAAAGCTTCGATTTCTGGAGCAAGAATAAGGTGCTGATTTAGAAAGAACAATTATACTGAAGCATTTGAAATAATAGTGTGGCATTATGAGCAACCCTGATAGAAATCCTAAGAAGCAAAACAATTTCAAATGGAACATGTAGCCCCTGGCTTACTGCAAAGTGAGATACTGAATAAAGAATGTCCGAATTTTTGTATGTTTATTTTTCAAGAGAGGTCTCCAATTTAGTGTGGGCAGCAGACCTGTTGTTTCTTAAATGCTGTGTTTTGTGAATAATCTGGTAAGAATTTTATCAAATCGTCCATCTCATGCTTTGTGAGCACAGAAACCTGGAGTCTTGCAATCTATGAGTGAAGAACCTTTCCTAGAGAACATCCTACTTATTGCTGGTTGCCTGGTGACAGCACCAGAGGTATTGGGCACAAACTGAAACATGGGAGGTTTCCTCTGAACATCAGAAAACACTTTTTCACTGTGAGGGTACTAAGCACTGGCACAGGTTGCCCAGGGATGTTGTGGAGTCTCCATCCTTGTACATATTCAAAAGCTATCTGGATATGATCCTGAGCAACCCACTTTAGATGTCCCTGCCGGTGCATAGGGGATTGGACCAGATGACCTCCCCAAGGCCCATTTCAGCCCCAACCATTCCAGCCAAAGTGCTGGCTGATGGGAGGTGCTTACTGATGTTACTGGGATCTCTTGTTTCTCCTCCTAAAAGAGTGTGTGTCCAAGTTGTAGTTGCCAAACTGTCCTGTCGTATGACCTTCCTTTTTCCCTGACCTCTTTCCCTTCCAAGATCTCTTTGCTTGCACCAGCTTGTCACATTTTGTTTAGAGATCCTAAAATATTCTGGGAAGGACCTATTTCTCAGATCATGTTTGTATAGGAGGTAGAACTGGATGCCTCTACTCTGAGCAGCTGCTCTTAGAAGAGACAATGCTCTTACTAAATGCCACCCTGCTGGACATAGTCCTGAAACAAAACATCTTTGCTAATTAAATGTAGGTCTTTAACTTTTTCACTTTCTCTCTTTTCCAAAAAAAAAATAAAAAATTGACCTAGTCTTTTCATAAAGGCATGTGACTCAGCTGTGCTAAATTAGGGTCAGGTTTGTGCCTCCTAGTCATGTTACATCAGGAATCACAGGGACAAACACTGTTTTTTCAGTGTTTAGAGGCTACAGGGGCACTCATGGAGTATAGCACGAGTGATGAAAGTAAAGCCATGTTAAAAGCTCCCTCATGTTATTACTTGGCAGTTCATTAAGATGTACCTTGTTTACCTGCTGCAGCCTGCACACCAGATTTAGCTCTCTGCAGGAATCTGAAGGCATTTAGTGTGCAGAAGCTGTGAATTGCAATGAAAAACAAAACACTTCTGTTTCACGATTTTGTGAAAAGCAAGGTAATTAAACAGTGACTGAGAGCCTGCTCATCCCTTCCAGATTTTTCCCCAGGCAGATAAAAGTGTGGAACAGAAAAGCAGAAAAACAGATCTGATGATCTTTACTTATTGACAGGCTGAGAAACTGTACATTTCCTCTTCCGCTCTTTGGGCTTTCTGTGAAAACTTATAATCTCCTTTGGCTTGTTAACCACTGCTGAAGCAGACCAGAACTCATTTGCATTCTTTTATTGCTCAGTGACCCTCCAGTGATGCCAGGTAAGAACACAGATTTTTAATTAAAATCTCAATTTTCAAGTACAATTCACAGTTAATACATGAGATGGTGAGAAATTATGACCGACTACATTGTTTTGCTAAGCCGCATGGGTTCAGCTGTCTTCGTAATCACCTCTAAAGAAAAAAGTCACAACTTAATTCCTGAAAAATGTGACATCATGGGACAATAAATATGTGAATGGCTGATCTGCATATGCACCAGAAGTTCCTCATTTGAAGGAAGCATTGAGTGTGTGAGAACAGCAAAACATCCTGTGTTTACAGATTTAAAAGCCCATGATCACAGTGTGAAATGGTACACAGCAAATTGCTGTGTAGCATGCAATAAATTGCTGGTTAATGTGTTCCCATGTTATTTGTTTTACTCATTCTGGATTTTAGGTCTTTATGAGCCCATCACAATAGGCATACATGAGAGCCATTAGTGACTTTATCATTAGCCTCTGCTCTCAAGATCTAGAAAAGCATTATTCACCTTCCTATACCAAGGGCCATGAGGTGTTGGTGGCAAGATCTCCAGCTGGTATAACCAGTCCACTGAAGCAGAGAAGCCTACAGAGCTACAAAAATTTACATTTGCACATCTAGGGAGTAAACAATTCACCTGAGATTGTGCAGAAATTCTGTGGCCCAGAAATTCTGTGGGAACTGAATTCACATCTGAATCTCCAGCTCAGGATCAGCTTCCCCACCTGTCTGCAAATACTATTAAATATTTATTTTGCCCATTCGCAAGCCATCACACTCTCAGTAAGGATGGTTGGCTGCCCATGCCAGCTCCAGCTGACCCTTCAGGAATAGGCACAATGAATGAGGATGTTTTCTGCTCAACAACCATTCTTCCATCCTTTTTGACTGTTTTAGTTGACTGCTCCCCCAGACAAGGCTTTTCAACATTTTCACTGAATCAAAAAAAAAAGCAGTTCTGGGCTGCTTGCAACATTTAATTCACCTTGAATCATTTGGTTTCACTTTGGGACTTCATAAAAATAACCCAAGGGCCAGATTTACAAGAGGAATGAGGTAATCCAGAGAAGCTGGTATTAAAGCTGTTCTTTCCTCCCATGCCCTAGATCCCAGTCCAGGCTGGACATTCACATCATATGTGGGAAACCTTGGGTCCAATTCCCTTTTTGCCTGGTCAACAGTTGGAATTTTAACCTCAGGCTGACCCACTCAGAAAATACCACAAGTGCTAAGTGGCATTGTGTGCTGAGGCGGGGGTCTTGTGGCTCTTCTGTTATGCCTGGACCCCTTAACAATGAGAACTTAAATACTTACTGGAGAAAAAAATAATATACATCTCTTTAAGTTGATCATTAAGTTATTTGACAAGGGGAGCTTCAGATTTTTGGTTGCTGCTTCAGTGCATGTTTATTTATGAATATGAGTGGAAGCATTTCAACAAGTGAGAATAAATTACCCACCACCCCACCCCCAGTGCCAAGGAGCTCTCCTGGGAAGTGATGCACTTAGTTACGTTTCTCACCTGGTGTTTGTCCTACCTACTGGGAAATACAGTTTGGACAGAGAAGAGGGAGAAGGACCACTGGCTCATCTCTGAAATTTATTCTATAGGAATTCAAATCAGAATTCACAAATAAATTTTTGGGACAGACTAACTATTCAGCAACAAAAGCCATCATCCACCTCCACCTATACCACATCTTGTGAAGTAGATGGCTGATAGAAATGTCCACCAGAATGTAACACTCTGAGCTATCTCTTGCCCAGTGTCCAGCCAGGGAAAAAAATCTAAGAAAACATCACCCAGACTTGCAAGATATGGGTGACCGGGAAGGTAACTGTCAAACGTTGAAGTCTATATTTTCCATTTCCCACCCCCTCACCTGCCCTTCTTTGCCAGGGGACTCAGAAAAATGAGGTTTCTAGATCATAATCTGCAGAGAATTCCTTATAAACCCCTTGGATAGATTTCAGTTTTTAACATTTTACTGAACCAACTGTTATTCTTCTGAACAAAGAAGCAAAAAAAAAAAATCAAAAGCTTTCAACTAGGTCATGCTAGTATTATCATGAGTGAGTGTGAGTGGTATCATTTCACACATACTGCATCTCTCAATTAATGAAAATGCCAGACTTCTGTTAGCAAGACAGCTGGTGGTACTCAGTGACTAAATATAGTACTGTCATCACCTAGGAGCACAGCCAGGACATTTTAATGGTTGGGACAACTGATAGTTCAGTTTAGCCAAAACAATTTTTAATCATACGCTATTATTTTAGATAACCAGTGGACAAAATCAGTGAATGAATGTAGTTTTAATATATTTTACCCATTTTATTTATTAGGCCAATTTTTAACCAATATTCAGCTGATCTTAAAAGAAATTCCACATATTGTGTATATTTGAGATAGAAAAAAAAAACCAGCTAAGTAAATACAGGTGGCATTCAGCTGATTCTCTGATTGTCTGTACACTAGATAGACTAAACTCCCTTAGACAGTCTTTATATTGTGTGTACAGTCCCTTGATCAGTGGGGCTTGGATCCTCTAGAGGGTGATTATTAGGGATGATTCCATTGCAAAGGAGAGGCAAAGCCCAAAAAAATATCTGTAGCTCATCTTAAATGAAGCCTGATCCAGTTCACCCCATATTTGATGAAAACAATTTAATCTACAATTACAGCTGGAATATGTCCTAAATTATGTCAGTTCTCAGAGAATTTACTTTCCGGAAAAAAAATCTTCCAGGCCGAGGGAAAAAGTCGTCTGGGTTCTCACCTCTCCATCAATATCCCAGGCATTTTGCATTTTTGTGTTAGCATTCTTTGTGTGTACTGTGGAACAAGCCAAAAGAAGACACACAATTAGGTTTTGCTAAGGGTGAATGGAAACAGCTTTTTGCACATCATTCTTTTGTAGCTTTAAGGTCCATAAGCCTGAGCATGCCAGGTTTACAAACAAGGGCTGTGCTCATGTATAGCTGAGACACAGAAATGAAGTGTCTGTTTCTTTCCTGTTTCCAAAAAATACTGAGTTTGGGTCTGCTTTAGCTGTGACTGAGTAGGTATTTCAAAATGTTTATTAACAGTTTTATTGCTTTATTTCTGCTGCCAGCTCTAAACAATAGGGGCCAGGAACACCAGCTTTGTTTGTACTTATATTAGTACAGGAACACCAGCTTTGTTTGTACTTATATTAATATGTGGTTGCCTGTGGACCTAAATGCAGAAGTATCCTCTGCAGCCAGTGGATTAGAGGACGACTTGTTAGTCCTGCTACATGTTGAATGTAAGCTGGAAAATGACAATGCTAGAGAGCTGTCCCAAAATGGAGGTAGTCAGGAGCAGGTTTTCCTGTGTGAAAACCTCACTGATTACATCTGTGCTACCAGTGGTGTTGCCCGGAACAGTTTTTTTCAGCACCTATCCTCTTTTAGTACCTTCCCTGGCCAGAGCAATGAAGAATGTTTTAATATTGAATTTTTTTTTTTGGTGATAATGTCCTGGTTTCAGCTGAGATAGAATTAATTTTGTTCTTAGTAGCTGGTACAATGCTTTGTTTTGGATTCAGTATGAGAATAATGTTGATTCCACAGTGATGTTTAGGTTGTTGCTAAGTAGTGCTCACCCCGAGTCAAGGACTTTCCAGTTTCCCATGCTCTTCTAGGGGGGAACTGCACAAGAAGCTGGGAAGGAGCACAGCCAGGACAGCTGACCTGATCTGGGCAAAGGGGTATTCCATGCCATAGAATGGCATTTCCAGTTCATAAACTAGGGAGAGCTGGCTCGAAGGGGCCAGTCACTACTTGGTGACATGACAGGCCTCAGTCAATGGGTGGTGAGTAATTGGATTGTGCATCACTTATTTTTCTTGGGGTTTAGCTCTCTCCCTCTTTCATTGCAATTATTATTACTATTTCCATTATTAGTATTATATTATTTTACTTTTGTCTTGGTTTGTTTCAATTATTAGACTGCTTGTATTTCAACACTCGTGTTTTATTTTTCCTCCTATTTCACCAGGGATGTGGGAGGGCTGAGCAAATGGCAGCGTTGAACTGAGTTGTCATCTAATGTCAAACCATGACAGATAAAAGACAATGGGATTGAAGCTACAGAGAGAGGAATAAAAGCTTTAATGCACTTATTTTTAAGTGCAAGCTTTTTGTCCATGCAGTCAAGTCAATACGGGCAGCAGCAGTGCAAATTTTGACTTGGTCTCTTGGCCAAGTTTTCTTCCAGTTTCCCTGCAGCCTTGACCCTCACAGGGCTGTTTCTCATTGGACCCACACGTGGGTGAAGACTCACTCTGGCAGGACCACCAACAGGCATGCCAGAGCTGATGTGTTCCTTCAGTCACTCCTTCCTTCAGATGTTAACTAAGAGCTGGTGCATATCTAGCCACAGACTGCAGCAAACAGAGGTGTGAGCATGCTTTGTTCTGTCACTGCCTCTCACCGTGTTGTTTGCATCCAGCCAAGGGGGCTCAGCTGAACGGGGAATAAACTCGTATTTTCCTGAAGGTGACAAGAACTTCTGCTGGTAGCAATCAGCACAGCTCCCCTTCCTTGGGCCCTGAGGGAACCCACAGCTGTATCAGGCATTGTAAAGGATGCAGCTCTTCTCACTGACTCATTACAAGGCTGTGCAGTGATAGGGCAAGAGGGAAGAGCTTTAAGCTGAAAGATGGGAGGTTTAGATAATAGGTTAGATAATAGGAAGAAGTTATTTACTCAGAGGGTAGTGAGGCACTGGAACAAGCATCCCAGAGAAGTTGTGGATGCCCCATCCCTGGAAATAAATGTTCAAGACTAGGTTGGATGGGGCTTTGAGCAAGCCAATCTAGTGAAAGGTATCCCTGCTCATGGCAGGGGGTTAGGAACTAGATGATCTTTAAGGTCCGTTCAAGCCCAAATCATTCTATTAATCTGTGGTTCTATGATCACTGGAAAATTAATAATAATCTGGAGGAAATTGTGTTTTCTACCGTTCCAGTGCTGTTGTGCGGGTATAAGGGGAGTGCTGGAATGCTGAACTATACATGCAGCTTATGACACCTGGGAAGCACACCAAAGAGAAAACCAAATACCTTGCCTTCTTCTTTCCTCTCTTACCTTTACAGCTGAAGGTCCTGGAAGATTTAATATCAGTGGCAATCAAGTTTTGGTTTTGGATTATTCTCCTGCTTGAATAGAAGACATCTATAGATAGGCAGACATATAATAACAAGAACAATTAACATATCCTTCTATAGAAAAGCATTTTTCCCTCCACTCATTAAATTGTTCTTCATGGATAGTTTTTTAAATTATTTTTATTGCTTTAACAGCTCCATGTTTGTAGCAAAAGCAGTACTGTCTGTGAATGATGTAATAACTACGATCATAACCAATAAATCTATCCTTTGAGAGATACTGCTAGCCTTATTACTTTGTTTTTTAACCTTACTTTACTTTTAACCTGATAACTTTACAGCTTTAGTCAGCAAATTATGATAGCCTTTCTCTTTTAAAAGAAATGTTTTCATTTCTGCTATGCTAAATTTGTTGTTCTAAAAAACTTTTTTGAACACCACAGGAAGGTATAATTGGGAAGCATTAATTTGTGCTTGAAAAGTATATTTAAATTTTTTTTTCTTTGAAATGAACACACGCTGTGACCTAGTTTTTATAAACAGAGGAAGAAATAAATGCCAGATCTGAAAAGTAGATTTAGCTAGATAGTATTCTACCTTTTTAATTATTTTTCAAATATAAGAGGTGATTTCACCTATTTGCATATTGCTAGAGGCTAAGGGGAGAAAAAAGCATTCATCCTGAGTTGAGTTCAGAGAGTCTGCTTTGCCAAAAATGAAGCCAAACATACTAATATACAGGCTTTCTCAAAGTCTCAGAAGCATCAGGAATCCATTTGAAAGAAGAGGAGCTGGTCTGGTTTGTCAGTCTGGCAAGTACCAGTGGAAAAATCCGTCATCTACCAACAAATACATGCTTGCACAGTCAGTCCTATAGCCGTGAAGGGTCTGCAAACAGTTCCACTCCCAGAAGCTGAACCCCTGTTAGTGCTTGAGGCCATGTTGGCTCTGCTAGGGAGAAAGGCAGACACAGGAATGCAGAGGTGAAATATCCTGCAAAGATGATTTTTCTACATAATATTAAATTTGCTTAGTATAAAATTTTACAAGCATATCCTGGACCACCCAAAAGTTGTAGTGATTAATCCAGAGGTCTACCCTGTCCTTTATGTGATTACTTTTAAATGTTCATTCATTGCGATATACTTTGACTGCTAAACATTGCCACATGGACCATGTTTGTAAAATACATGTGTTGTCTAAAATGTACATGCAATTAAAGGTTCTCTAGTTACCGTACAGCTCCAGACATAAACTCCTTTTTTTCACAAACTCAACAGTTACATGAAGAAACCTCTCCAAAGCTGAAAAGAAATAATGATTAATTAAAGAACCTGAGACTTAAATGCAGACTTGTTCTTAGTTTACCAGACTGCAAAACTCTTACCTTAGTGGGTACACAGACAGGCATATGTTTGCAACTGATTTTTTGGCAGATAATTGAATAACTCTTGTAGCAATGGCCTTTTTGGAATACCAGAGAAAGCACTTCATCAAATGGACATAATTTATTTCACAGGGAGGGAGAAAAGCTTTGGTGAATTTTCCAAGAAAAATTCCAAGGTTTACGTGAATATGTTCACCTAGCGGCTACACTGACGTGAATCGATATATAAACCCACATGTGTAAGACAGCTATGAGTAGTAAAAGTAACAACTCTGAGCTATTAAGACGTCTAAGCATGTCTTTACATAAAAGCCTTAAAGGGCTGCACAGGGAGTCATTATAGTGTATTATGTCAGGGCCTTACTTACTCAACATGTAGAAGTCGACACTGACACTGTCAGCTGTGATGTAAAACGCTTGGAGGCTCGTTTCACAGGACAGGCGTTTCCAAAGAGTTCAGCACCCACCAGTTTCCATGTAGGCAGCTAAATGAGGTGATGAAACTTCAAATGCTCTCAGCTTTCGTGGGAGCTGAAGTCTTTTGAAAAATCCAGCTTTCCCTGGGGTAGCTACACCATCTGCTTTGAGCTCCTGAAGGTTTGATGAGAGGGACCAAGCCAGGTACTGGTGTCCTGTGAAGGGGGCTGCTGAGAGAGGGTCTTCTGAACCCCCAAAGAATGTTTAAAGCATGCTGAAGGAACATCTCTGATTCATCTGTAACATCCATGCCATAGCTCAGAGTTAAGGAGATTAATAAGGAAAAAAACAAAACCAAAGGATTGTCTGCTCTGGAAATTTCCTCTTTCAGATCATAAGATAAGACTATATGAACATGGTATCTGACACAGCAGACTATTATTCTGAATTTTCTTATTCAAACATCATATTCCAGTGCACATAAAAGCCAGCATAATTCACAGAATGCCTTTATACCCTAGTAATTTTATTTTAAAAAGAAGCAAACAAAACAATGTGTTAGATTACATTCTGAAAGTGTTGTTCAGATGTTTTATGCTATTGCTTCAGCAATAAAAGGAACATTAAAATCTTGAGGCCAGGCTGAGTCTAGCTATTTTCGGCACCTCTGTCAGGCTGGAGTGGAGCCGAGGCACCTGGCTGCTGGGAGCCCTTCAGAAAGCCTGTCCCACACTGCTGCTGCCTGGCCCCTTGCTCTGGACCTGCCAGTCCCTTTAGGGGCACCAGCATCCCTGTACTGCAGGAGATTGGCTTTCTTCATGATGTTAGAGAGGAAGGACGCAGAAGGAAAAGCCATCAAGGGCTGCCAGACACAAAGCAGCAATTACATCACAGGGCAGGGCAGGAACAAAGGAGGCATGGCTGTAAGCTTGCCCTCATCTCCAAATCCTCCTCAGGCCTCAGCTGATGGCCACTGCTGGAGGCAGGACAGCAGGTTGGACAGGCCAACTGCCTCTGCATGAGTGAGCTGTCTGGTTTCTCACACCATGACTCAGACAGGTGAGTGGAGAGGGTCCCTAAATGTCACCTAACTCCCTGGACAGGCCAGTCTGCCAGGCTGCCTGAAGCCGCTTCTTACTTCTTGCCTTTTTTGGAGGCATGGTACTTCAATGCTTAGCAGTGCAGTGGGCTTTCCAAAGATAAGGGTGTGACTTTGCCCTTCCATCTCCAGCTGACCCTCCCAGAGGTCAGCAGGGTCTCCTGGTCAACTGTTTCAGAGTTAATGAAGCTTGTTTTTCTTCCTGGTCAAGTACTTCACCTATTCACTTGTTTTCTCATCATAAGCCATGGAGATGAGTGTTCCTTCCCCACTGTGCACAGGTAGATACCGACTGTGTAGACTAAACTCTGAATTTTGAGTCCCATGAGCACAAAACAAAATGCAAATTATATGTAGTCTTGACTTGATTGCATAAGCTACAGAGGAGACATCACTATGTCTTTCTTTCCTGTTGCCTGCGTCCATGTAGTTCTGTGCATAGCATAGGAATGTTAAATTGCTCTTTGGAAATGATGTGTAACTAAGTCCCATTGACATCCTAATTTTGGGAAATTTTAGCATCTCTGTTTTGTACTTTGCAATATCAGTGGTCTTTTTTTGCAGTTACAGAGGCATTTTTAGTAGAATGATACTCTGATTTGAGTGATAGATGTGTGATCTGAAGCATTGTCCTCCTGTCTAATAGGAGATAAAGATGAGATAGTTTTTCAGTGTGGTACATTAAGATAAGAACCCATTTTGAAATTATTCTACATTCCATGCAAAAAGCTGTGGAAAGGTTTAACCCCCTGCAATTTAACTGTAAGTTACACAGAGAGAAATGATTTTTTCTGTAGGCAAAATAAAGAGAAACACAGGAATGATGACTAGGAAAAAGAAAAATTAAAAAAGACCAAGTATTTTATTCCTTCTCAGGCTCTTTCATCTTAACTGACATTCTAAAAAATGGGCAATCTTAGGACAATGATTTATTACATTAAAAGTTTTAAGACTTGCCTTTTTAAAAAGCTTTGTCAAATTTTAAACTTCCATGAGATTCTGCTTTGAGTCCTTTGAGAATTAATAAGCAAAAGGTTGCAGTTGCAGACAGAGACACATTTTTCACACTTCCCTCCCTCCCAGTGACTTGTTTTCCATGTTCTTTCTTTGCAGAATGAAAGGAGAAAAAAATTGCAGCCAGCAATGTCAGTTCATGTTATTGTTCTGTATAGAGAAATGCCTTAGCCAGCATTTATATGAAGCTTTGTAGAGTGTAATAAAAAGCCCGATTGAATCTCTTGTGACTTCCTTACTTTACTTGGTTATTTTCCCAAGTTCAGACAGAAGGCTGAGATTCATCTGACTTATGCTGAAGTACATAAAACTTAAATTTCTCACTAAGCTATTTGCCCCCACAGTCCCATCTCCCCATAGATGGGGATAAATATTCCAGATAGTGTTTTTTCCCTTTCTGGGACTGCTGGGTGGTCTTGCATTGTGGAAGGGCCATCTCTGTTTCGGTGCAAAGGACCATCCAGCTGACCAGCCTAACTGGTACCTACATTTTAGATGGCTAATGTTTGGTCTGATTCATTCTCCTGTAAGTTCAGCTTTCCATTTAGGAAAGCTCAGGGGGCAGAGTACCTGAAAAGACTGCAATGTTGGTCACAAAAGCATACCCTCCCTTACAAATTCCCAAGGACATGGCCATTATGATATTTCCTATCCCTGACATGATTTTTTCCAGTCCTGTTTATTTACATAGAAATGTATTTCTCCTGTACATGTACATGCATACATACATATATATATATGTAAAAAAAGAAAGGAAAAGATTTTGACTAAAAAACATGAAAGAATTGAGCTCATCACTGGTCTGTGATTCACTAAGTCTGCCTCTATAGATATGACTTGAAACAAATTTCTTGGTATGAATAAATCCCCAAAGTCTCATGAATTGTAGCATGAATATTTCTGAATGCCTTAAAATTCATATGGGAAATGAATTAATCATTCTTTCTTATTTTCTTGTTGACAAAATCTTCCTTCTCATCCTATCAAAGTGAGGGCTACACACTGGGTTACTAGCTATGCTTAGTGAATTCTGAGTAGCACCCATCAGCTGAGAGTTTGTCACAGAAAATATTTGCTGTAACGTTCAGTATGCAGAATGCATTAGAATGAAATCAGAATTTATTTGAAAGTGATTCAGTGACTGCAGAAATGTCTGCATTTATGAGTGGTTTAACAGTCTCCACACACATTCATGATTTATACTGGGCACATCTGTCATTTAATTAAAAAAGGGAAATATGAATTAACTATATAGGTTTGAGCAAGCCACGTGGATTTTGGTAAGGTAGTAGCAGACATGACAGCCCTCTGCACATTGTTTGAGCATGTAACTTATCTGAGGAATGTGGAAAAACCTTGACATTATTATTACTGCTCCTAATATGACCAGATTCTGCAGTCCTTACAAATGCACACTCTGTATTAAATCTCAAGAAAACGTCATGTATGTTTTTGTTGCTATGGGACAGGGTAAAGTACAGAAGAGACTCATATGTGTACTTTTGTGTTCATGCATATTAATGAATATATATGCATATTTATATTTGTTGTATTATGTATTATATTCCAGTACAGTACAGTATGTGTATTATTTTATGATAATACATTTTCCCTGACTGCACAGAATTTTTCTTCTCTGCTTGAGAGTGCACTCTATGACACATGATTTTCTTCGAGATAAGTCTGGTGTTCACATAGTCTGAATGGATCTTGAGGAATTTTGTCCTACCTACGTTGTAATCTATTTCACAAATAAGCTAGGTAGGAAGGAGTGAAAGAAATGTCTTCATTCTCTTCCTCTCCTTCATAATATTTGCTCACCATTTGGAAATTGTGAAGTATTGTGACTACACAGATTTTACATGATACTTTAAATTCTTTTTCTACAGTTACTACAATGATATTGATAAATGTGTATAAACCAAATCTTGATCTACTAATGCAGGAATCTCCTATCTGGTGATACAATTCCTGCTGACTACCCCTTCTTTATGTGTGAATGCCAGCGTGTGCAAGTGCCTTCCATATGTGGTGCAACATTTGTAGGTCAGGGCTGACCTTTGGATAGTTTGGGAAGGCACCTGGTATCTGACAACACCATCAGGACTCAGAGCACAGTTGAACTGCTGTGAGATCAACATTAAGTTCTGCAGTTAGACTGTAATTACATGGCTGGTTTGTGATGGAAATTACTGGTTACACTGCAGGGTCCTGCAGCCACTTGGGACCACATTCACAGGGTTAACATACAGTTTAGTTTCCTTATACATCCTTTCCGTCTGTATCCAACCTCCTGAAGTCATTTTTCTGAGGTGGATTATTTGAAGGACATTACATGTCCAGAGCACTTGCGTGTTCCATATGATCAAATAATGAGCATCTTGTGAGCAGTGTTTTGGAGGGCCAAAATCCCCATTGGCACAGCTGCATGGAGCCATTAGCGTTGCATCAGCAGGAGAGCCGACCCTCAGCCCTTGTTTAGTGATTTGACAGGCCACCTCACCATGAGGACATACTGTAGTTCCAGGGACATGAATTTGGAACAGACAGTTATTTCAGTGGCACAAGGTTTACAATTGTTTGGTTTTTAAAGAGTTACCAGATAATGTTAAACAAGTATCTTGCCTTAATGTGAAGTCTTGATGCAGTGTATCTTATGATCTAGGAAAAAATGTAAACCAAAAGACAATAAACATAAACAGAGATTAAACCACAAACATTCCTCAGAGTAAATTATAATAAAATTAAACTTTAACTTCACAATGCAGATTCTTCTAGTGCGTAATTGAAATTGTGTAAGACGCTTTGGCAATATGTTTGACATTAACTGAAAGCAAGTAATTTTAGGAACCAGGATCTGATCTTTCTTGTATTGACATCATCTGCGCAGCTGCTGCAGCTGTGTCTGTACTACAGCTTCTTTGTGGTGTGCTGCAAGGACCCACTCCTGGAGAGTCCCTCTCTGGAGAGAGGTGCTGTGCTGGAAGGACATGGGCCTGCATGCTATGCCTCCCCACAGCTGAGATCCTTTCAAACAAAACCCAAGCATGCAGGGAGTACGAGGATCTGCAGGGTGATGGGCTGCAGAAGACAGGGAATGGAGCACCAGGGTGCTGCCCAGCAGACCTTCCTACAGCTGGCATCCCCTCCTGGGGGCATGAGTGGCCATACCGAATTCAAACAGGGGCTCGTGTAGGCTATTTGTCTGCTGGAAGTGCATGCTTGGGAAGAGCATAAAAGAAGGGCAAACATGTAGTGTTGGTCTCTCAGACATTCTCCTGTGTGTCTGCAGCCTGCTCTCAAATTTAGTGAGACTGGACAACAGAGGCTTCCTTCACCTTGCTACCTGCAGGTGAAGGTAGGCTTTCTAGACATCTTAGTAAAAGGAAATACTTTTATAGTCCACACTCTATACGCTCACGTTGCCAGCTCTGGGGCACTACCATGGCAGCAGCTGTGGTTCCACACCATTCTCACGGCAGCAGAGATCAGGCAGGAGCCTCCCCCCAGGGGTGCACACCTGAGACCCAGCAAGGAACATACCTCTGATTTATCTTCCTTGCCCTAGTCCCACATGATGGCCTGAGCCCTTATGAAGTACATGGGCAGTCTTAAAACCAACACGGGCACTCCTGGCAGAACTGTACCTGCTGTGACTACACTGTGGGTAGGCTTGTTCTTGGCTCTGTATTTAAGAGTAAAATAAAGTAGGATACACATTGATGATAAGTGAAGGAAGCCAGAGAAGACCGAAGACAGACCCTCACTGGGGAAGCCTAGGGGGCACATCAACTAAGAACCATCAGCAGCCATAGCCAGCACTAACTAAACCACAAAGGTTCCATAGCACAGCATGACCACATAAACAAAAATAATAACAACATTTAGAAATATGCATAAATATATAAATTAAAAAAGAATGTCTCATAACTCTTTGCTGTGTTCTGGAATGAGGATCTTTGGGAAAACCGGGAATTTGGGATTTATTGGGGGTTACAGGGTTGCCAAGTTGTGTTTCCCAGAGCCTTTCACTACAGCCTCTGGAGAGCTGACTGATCACAAGCTGATGGCTCCTCTTCACTCTTTCTAGCCACGAAATTACAGCCACAAGAATCAAGAGATACATTCTGTACATTCTTAGCATAGTAGCTCCTCACACTCTTTCCATAGGGAGGGGATGCAATTTCTACAAAGATTTTGTGACTGAGAGTAGCATGCAGAAGATCTCTGCCCATGAGACAACCTGGATTTAAAATTATGGCCCAACCTGAGAAAAATTCTGCAAACTTGCCTAATGCTGGCAGAAGTCCACATGACTGGCACTTAGGCAATAGGGGTTTCCCAGAAACAGGAGCTGGTGGATTTGTGAAGGTAGCTCCTTCTGAATCAAACAAAGAAGGCTTTTTTCTATGATAAGAAAAAAATGTACAAATATTTTTATTGAGATTCTTCTACTTTCTGTGCAGACCTGATTTTAAGTACTGCTGGACTCCTTATAGCATGGCCACAGGAACAAAGGACACTCAGTCTGCAGTTCAAAATCCAGGATTTGTCCACAAATGGCTTATAACTTTTGATAGTTGATACTCAATGTGACCGATCAGCATTTACAGCAAACAGCTGGCAGAGAGTGTCAGCAGGGTGAACTTGTTTCACTCCCTTGCTATTGTCACTCATTTGAGAAATACCTCGTTTTTGCAAATTATTTTATGTTTAAAAAGAACAATTGACAATCAGCCAGGGAACAAGAAAAAATCAACTTTTTCTGTTAATGTTTTTCATAATTGAAGTAAAAAGCAAGTAAAACTCTTTCAAATTTATTTGATTCAGTTTTAAAACTCCCCAAATTATATACCTTTATGTCCCAGATTTAAATCAAATTACCAATGGCATTGATCACAGAGGTGGAGTTTGGAGTTCTAATTAAATCCAAAGTAAAAAACTTGTAAAAACTCCTTAAGTAATTCACACCTGATTTTCAGCCACAGATAGCTGATGATCCCTGATTCTAGTGACTCTGATTCCACAAGGCATGGTCCAGTATTCAAACAGGTTAAAATTATATTGGTACAATTTAGAGAGAGAAGTAGTGGACCCTCAGGAAAAAAAAAAAAAAAGTTTGGAAAATATCCATTTATCAGATGCTTTTCTCAGTGTGAATGGATACTTCTTCCAGAAATATTCTGTGAGAACCCTGAGTCGCTGTCAGTGCTCTCAGAGCCTGGAAATGGCTATTTCAGAGGCTTGGTCCAGGGTCCCACACACTGCAGAGAATTGCCTTTTCCCCTCTTCTGGGGAGAAGCTGAATTCCTTCTTTCTGCTGCACTGCTTAACTCTTTTCTGGCTAACATATGCCTACAAGGGACCAGTTCCTGTTGAGAAAATAAACCTTAAGGAAACTTCAGAGACATCTCTTCTTGAAGAGAAGTTGCAGCAGCACCAGGGACACCTCAGAAGTCAGCTGAGAAGATGCTGCTGCTCATGCTTCTGGCAGCCCTTGGTGCTGCAAAATGACTTGTCCTGTATTTAACTCAGGAAGGAGACAACAGGGAATGCGTCTGCTGCATACAAAAGACCAACTGCACCAGGCAAGGTGGTTAGGACACTTCATGAGATGGTAGCAAGAAGTTTAATGCTGAGAAGAGGCTGTGATATTTCACATGACAGGGAATGAATTTGTGGACACAGCTGCATCACGGTCTTAGCACTCAGTGCTAAAAGGACAGAAATGGGACTAGAAGGATTTAATAGTGGGGAAATTTGAAGAGAAACTAAAAACATTAATCTTTCAGTGAAAAAGAAAACATCTTGGTGAAATATAAAATGTTCTTGCACTTCTCTCCCTCATTTGTTTGGTATTTTTCCCCCTTCAGAGACTGGATTCCAGATTAATAGGGTTGCTAGTCAGAGCAGGTGCAAGGGTGGCATGTCGTGTTTTCCTGCGGCAATGTTTCCTAAAATTCAAAGTTTATGACATTTCACTAAACAAAATATGGGGTAAAAAATGGTGAAAATGGTGCATCAGTCTCATTGAATACTTACTGATACTATGAGACAGAAAAAACGCTTACATTGCTCTAGCCACAGCTTGAGCTGTGAACAGTTTATCTTTCCATTTATAGGAAAGGTCAAGAAAAGTTTGAGCCCTCTTTTCAAGACCCAGCTTTTCTTCTACTTCCCAGCCACAACACTTGTCTGGATGCCCAAGTGTAGGGGCTGCTGAAAGGAAGGCTCCCCTGTCAGTCCATCATATCTGGGCTGTGCTGTGCCCCAGAGCCCATATTTGCAACCCAGGCACGCTGCAAAGTATTTCCCTAGGCTTTGGTGTGGGGGAAGAAGGAGGATATAGGGGGGTGGGACACTTGTAACCCAGATTTGGGGACAGACTAGTTTCCTTGGGCACTGATGATGGATGGAAGTGGGCTGCACACGGGGAGTTTATTAAGCACTATGCAGAGGGTGGGATGAAATTATCTGTTTAACAGTCTCAAAATGCTCATAGAAAAATAAAGCAATATTTCTATCTTGTACTCTCGGTGCCAGAATACTGTGAAGCAGCCACCATTTCACACTCCTGCTGGACATTTCTGGGCTTTGTAAGCACATATGCCCCATTTGGAACAGCATATCTCTATGCTGTTGTTTAAGAAAAGAAGCCTAAAAACGGGAAACATTCCAGCCCAATCGAGTCCTTGCAATGAGGGAAACTCTGACAGCGACTGTTCAAATGAAAAGAACTAAACAGTTCAGCTGATCTCTTCCATTTGTATGAGGTTTAGGTACCAGTTGCCATAGCAGTAAACTATGTTAAATTGTGTCATTTTTAAATCTGCAGAATTCTTTTGTATTTCAGCAGCACAAGAGTGTGTTTGTAGTTAGTGCCAGTGTAGTTATTTTGTTTTGTATCCAAGCAGTGTCCCATTTAAGCCTTTGTTTTAGATTGGCTGAAGATTTCACCAGGTATTTAAATTGCAACTTACTTCTGCCTTTAAAGCGGCCAAATTTTAAAACACAGGTTTTTAACATGTAAAGCATTTTAGCCAGTTCCATTTTAACTCATTCAGAATATCAGTGGAATAAAATATGACTTTATAAAAGCTTCCAAAATCTGAACTTTTTCAGTAGCTATTTTAACTACTAAAACAGTTGAAGAAATTAACTCAGCCATCTGCATTTTAAGCACAGTTTATTTCCTCAGTCTTTGCTAAAATGCTGTTCTCACAAAGTTCATTCTAAGTGGTTGTAAAGGCATTTTTATCTTTGGGAATTTGCAGGAATCAGTCCAACATATATGTTTTAAATGATTTTTAAAAAAATTATTAAAATATTATAGTCATTCACCCTTTGCTGCCTCCCACTTTACAGAATAGTTTGCAGAATAGTTATTAGACTCTCTCTGAGAACTGGTCTCTTAGAAACAAGACAAAAAAAATAAGGAAGGAGGGCCAGCAACAGAATGCTTGAAGATAACCGTGCTGAGGATGCTGAAAAAGAAATCAGCAAGATAGGAAGCAAGGGGATTTGGAGGTCAGCGGAGCAGGAGTGAGCAGGAAATGGAGGGAGGAACTGAGTGTCAGAAGCAGCTGATAGATTCATTGCCCTGCATTTTCTTAGAATAATACTTCCTCAATTGGTATCAACAGCTGAGTTTGCATTGCCTTGCATCTTAAATCTCCTGTCTGTGCGCCTGACAAACCCTGCCCAACGACTCTCGCATACATTCCTCTGCGCATCCTAAAGAGTCCAAAATCCTCATTATTCTGTCATATGGAGGTAAAAATATCCAGGGACTAAAGGAGGAGAAATACTTGTTTCACTAGTTACACCTAGAAAATACAAGTATTTGCTAAAATAAGACCTGTTTTATTGCAGAGAACTTTTATAAGACTGGCCACCTGAAGTTTAATTTTCCTTCTTTCATATATGATTATATCAAAAAGGTAATGAATCTTTCTGAAAGACAGGAAATGGTGAAGGTATATCGTTGGGTTACTTCACTGAAAATATGAAAGGCTTTTCACATTTTAGAGGAATAAGGTTTATTTTAAACCAGACTTAGAGAATATATTTTATTAGAAAACAAACAACAAACAAAGGGTTGAATAAATACAGCTAATGAATGTTTTAGAACATATTAAGTGAATAATTTGCTAAAACTTGTCATTTGCTAGTGGGTAGAAAATGAAAAGCAGGTTTTCAATTTTACTACATAAGCATAGTTTATTCCCATTTCATGCCCACAGACAGAGTAAGAAACAGGTATATATATTTATTTGGCACTGTATTTGCTAAATTAATTTTTCAGAAACTGCCTAGACTGGATCTCATTAAATAGTCATCCTTGCTGTTCACCGTGGAATACACAAACTGTAACATTTTTTCACAGCTGGCCAAAAGGAGAGTTTATAGGTTTAATCAGTATTTGTTAACTATGGGCAAATATCAGCTGTATGTGCTGAACTAAAAGGAAAAATAACCTTAGAGCAACTGACACTACATTTGCAAATATAGTCTTAATATTGATTTCCCTCAATACCCTTCACAAAGTTGTTTCCAAGACCATGCCCAGCTTGGGATAGACACATAGGGATGGACACATAGGGACTTCACAAAGTTGTTTCCAAGACCATGCCCAGCTTGAGATAGACACATAGGGACCTGGTAACTATGCTAGACAGAACTTCTGCCTCAAACTCTAATGGTGGCCTTTTGCTTTATTAATGATCTTTAAGCAGCTTTCATAGGCCATTGAAACATCTCTCTGTCTGACAGAACAGGGTTAGAGGAGCCCCTTGTCCCTCTGCATGTTGCCCCTGGTCCTTGCTCCCACATTGTCTTCCCCCAGTGTGCACTGTTTTCCCTAGGAGGGGCAACATCCTCATGCTGCCTGTCTCAGATGCTGATATTAAGATACCTATGAATGTGTAAAAAGGTGACCCAAATGTGTAATCCATGAAAATGTTCCCAGGTTAACTTGGTAAAATGTATTTTTCATAAATGCATGTTGATTGGCATTTCTTTTATTACCTTTCAAAGTTGTTATTAATAGAAACCAAGAGTAACTATTCCACTGCCTTTGCTAGCAGGCTGCTGGGAGTGCAATTGCTCAGGATGTCTGCTAACATTTCTAATCTATTGTCACAAACCCAGCTTCCTTTAATCCTCTGCAGTTATTTGGTGTTTGAAAACTTACTGGAAATGATGATAAATACTAAAGAGATCCTAGTCTGGCTCTTTCAAAATCCATACATGGGAATGGTCTGATGTTGCTATTAAATCTTCATTTGGAATCTGCTGCATAGCATTGTCTTTAGAAATGGTTATAATGGTATGCAAAATATTTTATCATATATAAATCTGTCTTTCTCCCAACCAGAAGGCCAGAAATATTTCAGTACTCCTGCCCTCTGTACTAAAACCATTGTTAGGAATGCTTTTATTTTAGTTATGCTTAAATATTTCTTTTGTCATTAATCTTTTTTTTTTCCTATAGATATTATCATGTCCTGTTTCCTGCCTTATTCACTTCCCACTGTATTTGATGCTGTAGACTTTCTCACTTTTCCATTTGTTTTAATAATTTTTATCTTACATTCTTGGTCTAATTTTTTTTTTTTAATACAGAACATTGTCTCTCTCAGCTGCAGATTGCTGGCACCCAAGAGTGTTCTTAAATTCTCAATTAGCATATGTATTTTTATCTCCAAAAGAAAATGTGGGCTTGGTGGCAGTAGTACTGTTTTAAGATTCATAGCCATGTTATCAGACTAGACAAGCAGAAAGGCACACTTTGGCCTTGCACGCAGTAGGAAAATTCAGGAGTACTGCACCTGGATCATGAATATAGAGTTGCATATTTGTTTGCTGAGCTTGCATGGATAACATTCCTCTACAGCTGTTCTAGTAAAGGAGGCTGAGCCTTGCCCAGAAAATTCAGGCCTGCACTGCTTTGAAGTGTAGCTTGTCAGTAAAGGATTTCTGTTGAGTGTTTCAGACATAAAACCTCTTCTGTAGGCCTGTGCAAAATGCTTGGGTGTCGTTTGTTTTATTTCTTTTCCTTTTGCAAATAAGTGTTTATAACTCTTACCCTGAAAACATCATTTTTTAATTTTCAAGAAGGAATGCTATTGATCTTTGGAGGCTGGATGACTAAAACATCATTTTTCTCAGCTATGCCCCAGTAACACACAGCTGAAGGGAAAGTTCATGATGTCAAAGAAAAATGGCAATTGCCAAATCCAGAACAAATGAAGGACTCATCTTTTGATGAGTGTCCTGAAAGGTTATTTCATAAGTCTTTATGCCACAGAATGGTGTGCATAATAACACTATAGACCTGATTAAAAAAAAAAAAAAGTTTTGATAGATGGAATACAAGTCTAATGAGAGATATTAGATAGAACAAAACCATCTTTCATTCACAGACAGGCTAAACACTGGGAATATTCCAGAGAAAGCACCACTTCCTGCTTATCCTGTCTGTGTGGGGTTTCCTGGGCATCCACTGCTGGCACTTCTGGAGGCTCGTGCTGGAGTAGAATGACTTTTGGTCTGACCCACATGGCTGCCCTCTGCAATTAATCCTGTTTGAGTCAACAGAAATAGTAGAACAATTTGGACTGGCAGTGAGGCTTGACCAGCATGGGGTTTGGTTGAAGTATTTATAATTCTGATAAACCAAGACTGAAATTAAAGAATAAAGAAAACAATAACTCTTCCCTTGCTTCTTCTTATTGTGGTTTCATTCCTTTGTTTCTTGATGTGGATTCCAGAAAATTAATTGAGCATTAAGACCCAAAGAGCAGTACTTTTGGGGCTGATTATTGCATGCCTCAGCTGCTGTAATAAAGTATGAGTTAATGACTTTAACCACCTGAAAAGTGCAACAATTTCCCTGTAAATTCAGTGCCAGGAGTTACTTATTGTCTGATCACTTAGTCTGCAGCTCAGGAAAAAGAATTGAAAAAGCAGAAATTTAGTGCTGTTGCATTTACGAAGTGTTAAATAAAAATAAGTTTAAAAATAAATCCACATTCTTGTACTTCCTGGACATTATTGTCCTGTGCATGACATACCTGGCAGTGAGTCAGCACACTGCATTCACGTCTGAAGTTTGGAAGCTGTTTCATAACAAAAGAGAAACCTGTGACCAATCTGTAACGTCAGCCAGGCCTGAACCTGGCAGCACCACACATTGTAATCCTGGTGTTAGGCCAGGCTTGGCTGGTATAGGGAATGCTGTTGAGTTGAATTTTGAGCATGCTGTGGGTGTGTTTCTTGTAGGTCAGTCAGTGCAATCAGTAACTTTTCCTCTCAGCTCCATTTGCAGGAAATGAGCAAAAATCCTGTCTGTTTTAAATGCTTTTCAATATAAGACAGAAAAAGGAGTAAGCTGAACTTCAGTGCCCCTCATGATCCAGGAACCCTGCATCCCCTACATAAGAGACTTCTGTGGTTTTTCTTATACAGACAGCTGCATTTTTAAAATGTTGAGTGACTGTCCAGTGAAAGTTTCAAGGTTGTACCTTGAGAGGATCCCAGCAACATGAGGAGCTGAAAGGCTTGCTTTTGAGTTTCCACCTCTTCATGACAAAGACCATCCTTTCCCCTTTCCACTTCTTGGGGCAATGGTGTCTGCTTCTCGTTGTGAACTGTGTCTGCTCTAATACCGTCCGCAATAAACAGTATCGATAATAACAGTAACAACAAAAGGTGGAAACTCATAGAGACAAAGGATGGTGACTTGCAGTAATTTGTTTTCCCAGATTTGTCACACACTTGATATGTGACCTTGAAGAATTTATTTAATCTCTTTCTGGTTTAATGTTCCTCCAGAGATGCAGGATAACAGAGCTGAGCAAGGGTGTCAGGAGGCTTAATTCAGAAGTGATTGTGAAGCCTGCCTGTCTCCACAGAGGGTCCATACTCTCTACATGGCAAAGGCCATTGTTCTGGTGGTAAAGGATCTGTGGAGAATGCGAACAGGTCATCAAAACAAGTTTTGTGTTGAGAAATGTCAGACTGACCCTTTCTGCCACCTCCCTATAGCTTGGCTACAGATAAGGCAAAATGAGGGAATTCCTGTCTGAAGCAACACCACAACAGGAAATATTCTCTTTAAGTAGGCAAAACCTTGAAGCTGAATGGAAGAAAAAGCCAACCCTGAGGAGACTGGCTGTTGTAATTGCTAAGACCTAAAATATCCTCTGCTTTACACAAGTGGTCTCTCTGTCATTGTCACGGCTCTCAGGTTCAGCAAGGGCTGAAATGAGAGCAGCCATTAGCCTTGACCCAGGCATTGCCAGCCATGCCAGGTCCTTCCCCTACTAATGTCTGCAAATGCAATTCTTTCAGCAGCAGTGAGGGAGTCACTGGTGACCTCCTGAAAGGCAATGCAGCTGCCAGGCCCCGTTATATCCCACGGCATGCCTGCAAAGGGAGCTGCCTGGGGATGTGATTTACAGTGTGAGGCTGAATCCCCCTTTTTCTGTGAGGGGTGTGGCAGTGGGAAGAAGCACCACCTTGTCCAGGAAGGGATGGCCAGGGCTGGGGTCCTGACAATGAAGGATTAAACCAATAACAGACTTGGATGTGATACAATCCAAACCTCCTTCTTCCTGGACAAATCTGCAGCTCAGAGGATCTTATTTTAAAGTACCTCTGGGAGATACCGCCCTTCCTTTCTCTGGGTTTATCCTTGCTGCAAAGCCTGGCTGTGCAGTGCCATGTGGACCTGCTTGCACTTTCTGGCATGCAGAGTTACGCCTTTCCCAGTGAAATTCTAAATCATGTCACCACTGTAAATTTTCTTTTATTACTTTTAAAAAATTTTATTGCAGAAGCCTTATCCTTTTAGTCAGAGGCTCTTGCTCGAAGATACTGCTCTGTAATCCCTCAGGGAATCACAGTTCCTCCTCTGAAGAGCAGAGACTCTAAAGTCCATATTTCATTTATAGACAGCCCCTTCTGAGCACATCTGCCAGAAATGCACATATGAACATGTACCCAGGTGAGTAAAAAACTGTCACTAGATTAAGGGAGCACTGTGCCTCATTCAGATGGCTCACTCGCTTTCTCAGATCAGCACTAAAAAGATGTTGAACCCCTGGTTTCAACTAGCTCGTAACTAAATGCAAATCTAACATTGGAACATTTTGCCATTTTGAAACCTTCCTTGTCAAATTTTACATTTTCAGAATCAATGTCTGGAGTATATCCATTCAGAGATCTGGGGCAGTCCCAGTGTACTTAGTATGTTGAACAAGTCAGAAAAGATACAAAAGAAACTGAAATGGCAACAGTTAGCCACTTGTGTTCGGTATAGAACTCTGCATTTTGTTTAGCTTTTTTCATAATGTCCCTTGTCAAAAGCCCTGCTGAATGGGGATGACTTGGTAAATCTGACAAAAGCATTTCAGCATTTTATAACATTTGGCATGGCTTTCAGAGAAGTGAAATGCATGCCACAGAAGGCACTTTTGGCTGTGGCACTGCTGGGTGCACTGGCCTTTCATGTCACTGACATGCATGCTATGTGATGAAGAAATGCTACAAATTTCACTGAGGGTTTTTTGGCACCCAATCCCCCGGTGACAGTAAAATATGGCATATGAAAGAATCCAGATCAGAAGATATTTGTGCATTGCTTGACATCACTGCAGGCTTGCTGGATTTGTTTTGTAAACTGCAAGAAGACATCACTATTTTAAAATCTGCTTCTTATTGGTACACTTTTCAGTAATGACAAAAAAGGATGAAAATTCAGTTTCATTATTTTAGACAATGAGTATATTTAATCACTGCAGTTGCAGGAATAAATACCAGACTGAGAAAGTGGTCAGACAAGAGAATAAAGAGAAATGTTCTAATTTACTATCTGCTGGAGTAACATTGCAGATATTTGAGGTAAAAATGAATTAAACAAATAAAGCCTGGAACTTTCATATGAATAAGATGACTATTTCAAGACAATAGTGTGTTATTCTAGAGCAGGTCCATTATATTTTCTTGCCTTTTTACAGTCTCAAAATTTATTTAATAAAGATGCCTTTATTGGTTCTGTTTATCATTAGTAAAAAGTAAATAAAATAGAAGTTCAAGAGAGAGTGAAAGCTGTCTGTCTATTGAAAGGTGCCTGACTGGATCACAGAGCTAGAAGTTTTCCTGCAAAAGACTACCTGACCTGAAACTGATCAAAATAGAGAAGTTCCAGGTTTATTGAATATTCTCACAGAAGACCACTTAAACACTAAAAACTTCCTGCTTCTGAAATGCAACCATCTTTACTATCTGGAAAATGAAGAGAGTATAAAAGTAGAGAGATGAGTAAAAACTCTTGGAAGTGTTTTTGGGTTTTCTTAATGAATGAATAAAGAAGTCCTCAGTCAATTTATGCAAACCCAAATTTCAAAATTATTGTGTGAATGTTGGAATGAATGCCCATTCCTTTTTTGCAAAAGCCCTCTTTGGGGCCCTCCACTTCTGGTGTTCAACAGAAGTTTTCTCTGTTCAGCAAATAGTTTTCCTATTTTTTTGGTAAAGAATGAAGTTCCTTTGCTTTGGGACAAGATATTTCCAATCTGTTTCAAAGTCTGAAATGTCTTCAAACCTCTGACTGATTTGTTGAATCTAAATACATTCTCCTGGATCTTCTTTTGGCAGGTTTAATCATTACCTAGCTGAGTTCCAGGGCTAAGTATGTGGGGTTGTAGAATTCATTTGATATCTTGAACCTGGAGAGTTTCATTACCTGACTATCACTCTGGTAGAAAACACTGCACAAGTTCTAAAATTTAATTTCATGCTCCATTCGTTTTTGTGTCATTGCTTGTTCTGTGACACCCAGACCTGCAAGTCTGTCTGCTCTTCCCTCCACATAAACATGTAGAAAGACAGCAATGTTTGGATAGGTATTTTAATCCCAGCTGTCCAGTATCTGCTGGAAAACTCAGCATTAATTGCAGCCTTGCCCGTCTCAATTATAAAGAAAGCACTAGGCAGCAGAGGATGTTGGAGCACTCTCTCAGGGAGTGAAAGATGTCCAAAAGAATAATAAGAAGGCTTTCCCACCTTTAACCATAGCACAGCAGAGGGCAACAAATGTAGCCAAGGTTATACCAATCAATACACATTTAATTATTATTTAATTATTGAACATTCCTGTCTGAAGCTGACCAATCAGATTACAGACTCTTGTCAAAAGCTAGATGGATAAGTTTCCCTCTGGATGAATGGATTGTGCCTAAAATAAGTGTTAATTCAGACAAAGGGACATACATCATTTTTAATTGACGAAGGCTGGCCCCTCAGCACGATTATTCAAAGCCTAGTGCCAACTAATGAATCTGCAGTGCAACACTATTGTAGCACTTTGGCTTGAAGTTAGTGCTTCTAAACTACCATTTAATTGTTTCAGTTCATATAATTTGGATTTATGAATAAACATGAATTGTCCTTGGGGCTTTTCTAACCCTTTCTTGCTGTGGTGAGCAAAGTAAAACTTCAGTTTTTGTTTTGACTGAAACACTGCTGATTTTCTAAATTCTAATAAGAATTTCTTAGGGTAGCATCACTCTCACTACATGGACTCTGCTGAAATCTGTGATTAAAAGTGCAAATGGAAAATATGAATCAATGTGCTGTTTTTCCTAAAGTCCCCTTACAAGTTCTTAATTTAAATACCATTGGCTTTATTTACAAACAGTTCTGTCCAGAAATATAGTGTAGAACAACATATGATAATCTTTGCCAGCTAAATGTCTTTATCAAAATATTTAATTAACTTTAATTAACTAACATGAATTCAACAGAATTTCAAATTACCCATAGTTGATTTTTAATTTTTCTGCTACTTTTCTATTTGTCTTGTATTTGTCTTGCCCTCTTTGAAAATTCTGTATCTGAAAAATGACGTATGAATCCAAAATGATAAGACTAATTTTAAAGATATAAGCTGTCATGGACTGTGCGAGCAAACACCCTTGCTTTGCCCTAAATTGCATGTTAGCAGGAGAGGGTACACAGTAATCATCTAAGCTTGCAAGTTTCAACTTGAGCATTTTAGATTTTTCCCCCACACTTTGCAGTTTCTGCTATTAAAAGTAAACAAAGAATGCTTCATTTTGAAAATCCTGTTGTGTAGGCAAAAGCTGCTGATGATTTGGGTCATACTACTTCCAAGAACATCCAAATCATACACTGGTGTTTCATAAATATCAACAGAGCCGTCTGCAATCTTGAGTCCAGGTGAGGAACTTGAAAGCCAGTGGGAGTCTCTTTATAAATAGCCAGTGAGAAACTGAATGTCAGTGAACTGAGTTTTTAAGTCAATCACTTAATGTTATGAATAGAGTGTGGGAAAAAAGAAAGTGTAAATTCTTGTATACATACCACTGATCACACTTAAATTATGCTTGGCATGTCTCTAGTTTGAGAGCTGAAACTTGGCTTGTGTATCTGAAAAGCACAAAAAAATATGGGGGAGTTCATCAATTAATTTTTCATATGACAGATGTTGGAGATAACCTGTTGCATTACTCATTCCTTTAATGAAATAGTATGGAATTGTAGTACAAATATTTGGCAATAAGGAGAGCCATATGAATCAAAAAACTGTGTATTGTTTGAGATATATTTGAGTAAGGCTGTGGATTGGAAACCAGTGGTTTCTGCTGAAAAGACATGGTAACAAGGAAAGTTACAGGCACAGGAAAAGGTGGTTTTTACATAGATTTGAAGACTATTTTGAAGGTCATAAAAGCAGATGTTCAGTCCTGACAGGGTAGGATATCCTAAAAGTAAAATGACTGGTTTCAATTACAAATGCAGACTGTGATTCAGTTAAAATTAGATCACGAGAAATTGCAGTTGTTTGAAGTAGGATAGCCAATTGCATTTCAACCCATCTGCCAAACTCCACTGTTTTTTTTTCAGGGATAAAACAACATATACGTGAGATAAGAGAAATTATTCAAGATAAGGAATGACACAGTTCCTTTCCTAATCAGTCATGGCCAACAGAACTTTGCTGTGGCTGTCATGGTGTGTAATATATCCCTCTTTCCATCACATCCCCAAGACATAGATGTGGGGCCTCTCTTGCCAGGAGAAATGTGGATTTCTCTCTGGGGACTAACACTGCTAGTCCCCAGACTATTTATTGTTGTCCTGAATATTGTGTTATCTAATATGGGTAAGCAAGAGCATCATTTGGATGCTTGCCCATCTCAAAATTTTGGAGTGTTTTTTAGCTTATTCTTTGGGGTCTGTTTAGGGCTTTTTTATTGCATGTTTTCATTTTTGTTTGTTTTGCTGATTTTTGTTTGATTTTTTTTTTTTTTTTAAGAGTGTGTGGTTGATATTCTGGTCACTCAAAGTTTTGTCTTACAAAGACTTCTTAGTCTTACTTTGAGACATGGATGACTATATATTTCAGGAATTACACTGGAAATATATGTGCTGTGTGTGAAAGGAAAGCTGGTTTTGTGTTTAACTTTACAAGGAGAGTGTTTGCACAGGAGACATTAGTGTGATTTACCAAGGGTGTTCAATCCCTGAACTCACAGAGAATGCATTGCCCATCTGTTCAGGAGTTGTATTGGATCAGCCCTTGCCTTTTCTTCCTTAAACAGATATTGCTTATGGGCATATGGCTGCAGAAAGGGTCACTACTTTTGAAATGTATGTTGGGTTTTCCATCTCAGAGTGAGGGAAATGGCAGTTCTTCCACTGCTTGGGATGGATCCACCCCAACTAGCTTCAGAGATTCTCATAAGCATTACCAAGGAAGCTCAGATAGTACTCAAGATTCCTAATGACTATGTTGAGAAAAAACACAAAACCTCCAAACATACCCACAATACAAAGTGCTCTGAAAGTATTTGGGAAGAAGAAGATTTGTGTTACAGCTGGATAGCAGAGAGCAGTGATGAAAGAGAAATAGAAAACAGGAGTGACATCAGCATGGGAAGGGCTCAAATTAAAAAGTAGAGGAAAGACTGTGAGAAACATATAAATATGTGAATAATTTAAGAGTGAGAAAGTGGAGGAGACAGCAATATATGAAAAACTGTGTTTTCCATAAATTAATATGTCTTAATGATACTTATTCCAAAGATTATGCATTAAAATACACTTTCATGTGTACACAGGTATGAATGCAGAAAGACAGTGCTGCTATAAATGTCTGAACTGTTGGAGAAGCTGCTATTCTGCATCTGTGTTCCTCATTTAGACTTGTGCAAGAATGCTAGGTGAGCCCTTCAGGTTTCCTGACATTCCTGAAACCATGCCAGTGGTAGGGGTGGCATAGCCAGCAGCTGTGCGTGGCCCACTGGGTAGGTGCATCTGCAGGAGTGTGCAGGTAGCATCCTCCCACCCTCCCCGACAAGGACAGGGTGCTAGCACTCACAGCTCATCGTGGGAGAGTGCCTGACCCCCAAAATCCTGGAGAACAAACCTCGAGCAGCTGCACAAACACAGAGCTGACTACCAGCTTCTGTAATGGTGCTGAACTTGGTCGACCTGACCACACAAGCAGGACTACTGAATTCAACACTGACAGTAAGGGTGGGAGGAGCTGAAAAACCCTGGAAAAAAATGGCTGAAAATGCCAACTAGTTAGATTTGTAGATAAAATCCAAATGTGCTTTTTAGACTCCTTCTTGATTATTCCCAAAACCAAAGAATTAAAGAAACATTTTCAACTACCTTTTCAAGGATAATTTGATATGAAGGATCAAGGGCATGTCCAATCTTTGAGAAAAGTGATGGTGTTTTCAACAAAGCTTTGCCTGAGGTAGGTAGCGCCTTTCACTTGAATATTCTTTTGAATACAATATTTAAACTGGTAGTTATCAATAGGGAAAAGGCAGCCACAAAGCTGGTGCATTCAAAAGGCTCTGCACTCAGGATGCTGCCTCCAGCCTTGACACAAGTCAATACCTGATTAACAGGTGATACCATTTACTGTAAACAGTCATGTGGTTGTCTGGGGCAGCTGCTGTCTGCTAAACTGTCTACAAGAGCTAATGTGTTCTTTATAAGTTTTGTCTCCAGGTTCTGCAAGACGTTTTGTGAAACTCATAAAAATCTCTGGGCCATACCTGGAGTATCATAAAGGTAGGCACTGGCGGATAGGGAAGGACAACCTGACTGCAGAAGCAGGTTTGAGCACTCTACATGCCTGCAATATTTCAAAGGAAAAGCAGGCAGGCTTTTCAAACTTCTGGTAATTCTTGCTGTATCAGGTCCCTATATTTTTCTTTTATTATATTTTCAGTAACTTTAATATGGCTCTTATGATTACTGGCTTGAAGAAATCAGGATATTAGAGAAATAAAAAGGGAACGACAACACTAATAGGTCTCTCTCTTGTTTCAGTGTTCTGCCTCAAATCCATGCAATCTGTGATATTTTAAATAATTTCCTGGTGTTCCATTACCCATCCCTCTTTGCAAGATTGTTTTAAGCTCCTGCAAACCCAGATCCCACCCAAATTCTTCCAGACTCATGCCAGGGTGTAACAATACCTGAAATGTTGAAAAAGATTGATGTTAAACTTCCATTGATTACTGTAAGGTAATGTGTTAAGAATTATTGATACTAATATATACAAAAGAGAATTAAGCAGAGAAAAAAAAATGAGGACAGACAGAAGGAAGGGAAGGTGCATTTTTAACTCTATGCATCCATGTGCCCAGAGTGGCATAGTAGATAAATCTATTAATTTCCAAGCAATTAAAGTGGTATTGGTGCTTTTTCTTCTCTGCTATTTTGAACTAATATGTCATAAACCAACACTAGAATAGTTTTTTGTGCAGTATCTCCATAGATACTAATGACACCCAGGAGATATAGATTTTTCTAGTTAAAGAAAATGACACTTTTTTCTAAGTTTAATCATAAATCTGCAAATGCACGAGATCCAGTGCATCAAAGGTAGCTTTGTGCTTGCAGCCCACAGAACTCCTTGTAGCTTCCCTGCCCAAGGCTCCTGCTGAACTATGAAAGCACAGTTCCCAAAACCAAATATTCCTGTGTTGCAAAGGTGTGTTCTTGGTATGTGCATGGGAATTTAGAAATAGCCACAGATACCTGCAGAAATTTGAGACAGTGAAATCTCTGTGCAGAATCTCATAATTAATTACTATAGGTTTTCAATTGCCTGTCACAATATGCAAGGCAGCACTAGCAGGGAATAATTGGTATTAAAAGACCTCTCTCTTCTGTTGTACATTTTAGCACCGTTTTCACCCCAGATTTGTGTTTTCAGTGTGAGCAAGGTACATCTCACTGGCTGATAATTCAGATGGACCAATCTTCCGACTCCTGACCAATACAAGTCCCAGCATCATATTCCTTTGCTCAAGTTAATTTGAAGACAAATGTCAGCTGCAACCATCTATTCAACCACATTTTTAACTGTCTAGAAATGGGATGTATGGTTACCCCAGGGCTCCCCAAGGCATAGTTTCCAGCCTGCTGATGGAAGAACAGAGATCCTGCATTGCTTGAAGCCTGCTGGCAGTGGTGATGGCAGGGTGGATGTCCCCTGTGGTCTCCCAGTGTTCAGCCCAGGTGATCCAGAGTTCAGAAAAGCAACACAGGGAATGGCTTTATGTTAAAGCTAGGGTTCTATGGAAATGTTGGTTGGCACTAAGTGAATTTTCATAGAATTGTTCAATGGTTTGGGTTGGGAGGGACCTTTAGATATCATCTAGTCCAACCCTTTTGCAGTGAACAGGGACACCTAGAACAAGAAGAGGTTGCTCAGAGCTCCATTGAACCTGACCTTCAATGTTTCCAGGGATGGGACAACCACCGCCCCTAAGCAATGTGAGACAGTGTTTCATTGCACTTACCATAAAAAATTTATTCCTTGTATCTAGTCTGAATCTACTATCTTGTAGCTTGAAATCATTACCCAACGTCCTAAGGCAACAGGCCCTAGCAAAATGTGTATCCCCATATTTTTTACTGACCCCCTTTCAGTACAGAAAGGTTGCTCTAAGGTTTCCCCAGAGTCTTCTCCAGGATGAACAAACCCAGCTCTCTCAACCTGTCTTCACAGGAGAGGTATTCCATCCCTCTGATCATCTTTGTGTCCCTCCTCTGCTCTCCCCATGAGGAGGAGCCTTTGGTCCTGCCTGACGTTCCTCCTCTGGCAGGTGGGTGCATGGGACTGTGATCTCTTCGCCCCCTTGGCTGGAGGCCAGGGGAGAGGTGGCCTCTCAGCAGGACAGGGTGCCACCAGTCTGCTGGTGGCAGGGTGGGTCAGCAGCAAGGTGTGAGGGCAGTGTGGCACCAGTGGGACCAACCCTGCCAGCCCTGGCTGAGGTGGGATACTGAGTGAGCCAGTGTGCGCTACTGCTGGATGCCTGGGCTCAGCTGTCAGCCAACCTCCCTGCTTTCCTGAAACCTGCAACATCCAAGGTCACCCTCGGCACTTGCAAACAGGCTGTCACTGACTGGTGCAGGGGATATATTTTTAGAGTGTTGGAGGCAGTCTCCTAGCTACAGCTTGAAGAGCTCAGCTGGGCAGGGGCTGGCAGTCCTCAGCCTGCACAAAAGCAAACACTGCTGATGAATCCTGCTGTTCTGGCCAAATCCTTCTCCAGGCTTGCTGCTGTGCTTTCCCTTGCCTCTCCCTTAGCTTGGCTTTCAGGGTTTGGTGGGAACATTGCCCAGGTATTCCTCTGGGTTCTTGGAGTGCAACTAGTGACCGGGGTTGTTTACATCCTCTCTGAGCTAGAAATGGTCTTTTGTTCAAGTACAGAGATGTACGCTCCTGGCTGTCGGGATAAAAGACCAAATATTGTTTATGTTGCCTGTAGTAATCTATCTCACATCTGCCAGAGTCTGGCTTTATGTAAAGATGTGAAGGAACATTCATTAATTCTTCTTTAAGGGCAAGGCTATTAAAAAGTTATTTTAATTTTAGGCATGAATTCAGAATTTCCACTCTTTTTGAAGTTGCTTGTCTTTCTTAAATTGCTATCTGTCTGAGAACTGTTTATGGATAATAAAATGTCTTTAAAGATTCTCTTTTGTTTTGGAAAAACCTTGGAGATAATTTGTCTGGCATCTCCTGGATGTTTCGCAGACACTGCATTGCTGTTGTTGGGCTGTTACTAGGATGATTGGAAGTCAGGCAGGGTTACCTAAGTTTCTGACTTTCTTTGTGCTATTAAAGCAGACAATGTAACTGCTGCAAAGTGCATCCATGTAACTCAGTAAAATCTGAGCAGCAGAGAAGACTGAGCTTTGAGACTGATCATTTCTTCTTTGAGAGCAAAATATCTGTGTCTTGAATAAATTAATTTCTTTTTTTTTTCCCTCTGTATTTCTTTCCTTTTGCTCCTTGAAAAGAACTGCATTTGTTCCCTGAGAGTGGAGGGACTTTTTCCTAGTATTTACTCTGATACATGCTGCATAGGAACAATGAAACCTCTTGTTCAACTTTCGTGAATATTCTCCAGGCACCTGGACTTCTTTTGCTGCTAACATTATTTTATTTTCCATTTACAGTTTTGTATCATACACGCACAGATCTCATCAACATTTATTAAATAGTGGAATAAATTCTGAATTTGCCCTACTGCAAAAAACGTGGAATAGGTTGACCACAATCTTGGAGAGGGAGCGATGTACATGTACCCGTACCATGCCAGGGTTTTGTATGGAATGGGTACCAGTGTTATAGTCCCAGAAATTTTTTAAAAACTATTTTCCTCTATAGTATCACTATGAGAACTTTTCTCTCCAGTTACAAGTACCTCTGTATCTCTAAAAAACAGAACGCTTTTTAGTGTACAGTTGTGATAGAAGAGAATCCAGTATTACTAAAAAAGAATGAACTGAATCCCTGTGCAAAAAAACCTGAACACTGTTTTTCACCTTAGAGTGGAGTTATTCATAAGCTGAGGGAAAAATGGATTTTGAGGATTCTATTTTATATATATAGCCCAGAAAGAAAGAGAAGTCTTTTCATGTCTTTTATAAGTTTAGGGGTTACTATAAGGAAAAAAAAAAAAAAAAAAAAAAAAAAAAAAAAAAAAAAAAAAAAAAAAAAAAAAAAAAAAAAAAAGAAAACTAATTCCAGAAAGCTTGCATACATTGTTACAGCAAAGCTGTAGTATAGGATAAATATGATTATGCCATCTTCTCTGAGTCTTTTTTTTGTTTTGTTGGAAATTAATTGGTATAACTCTTACACTTGTAAAAAGGTATTTTTTTCTTATGCAGAGAAGCAATTCCCAAATTTGCTGGGAACTGCTCTAAAGAACACAGTAAGGTCACAATGCTCTGGCCTTTCTAATACCATATCTAATGCTGTAATCTCATATTCTCCCTTTTCTTGAGTAAGCCTACCCCTAAGGTCCATGTCTTCCATGGAGTCAGCTGAAGTAGGCAATAATTTCCCTCATGACCATGGAGAATTTGAAATCAGTTTGAGACATAGAGAAGTTTTCTGTGACATTCAAATGTCTCTACCTTTCTCTAGGCAAAAATGAAGGTGCTGTAGCTGCCACAATGTAATTTTCAGCCAGGCCAGGTCTTCCTAAACTGCAGTGTGTGCACCAGAGTGAAGTAGCACATTGTTGGACTGTCCTTTCCAGCTGTGAACTGCTGCCATCACCAGCAGTGCCAAGTAACCAAGATGCATTTGGGAACACCTAAAGCGAGCAATGAATCACAGCCTATCATCTCTAATTATATGTCACTGGATAAGGTGCTATTGGTGCTGGAGAGCATGTGGGCTGGTAAATCTTTGCTGGAATGGATGGACTATGAGAAGACCATAAGGGCCAAGAGACCCACTTCTTCCCTTGTTGAAGTTTTCAGATTATGGCTCCCCAGGGGGCCAGACTGCTCTTGCCAGCACACAAGTCATTACTGAATAGAAGGAGGAGCATGACTTTTTATGGCCTGTGTTATTAAGTAAGTAGAACTAGAAGATCTAACAGCCTTTTTTGGATTTCAAATCCATGAAAACATATGTGGTGTTGTAAGATCCTCCCTACTAACAGCACAGCCTTTTCCCTTTGGTTCAAAAGGCAGCAATCAGTTGCTACTTGCTGGCTGTAATTCATTGTTTACTTGTCTGTAGAAGTATGCAATTGATGTCTTATTGTGCTTTGTTAATTTTCTTTCCTTTGCATACTGTCACATACCTTTTTTTTCCTGAATTCTTACTTTTATAGCTTCACTAAGTGCTGCCTCTTCTGGGAAATAACCCTGTGTTTGAGCTTCAGCTGTTCAAGGTGTTGATAGCTCTGGACCGTCTCCAAGAAAGCTCTTAAGAGAATGGCCAGCTTTAGGTGTAGGAGCAGTCTGGGCTGAAAGGCATCGTGGTTTTAAATGGAGCCCTTGGAGTATAGTAGACATTTTTCCAGAAATCAATTGATTTAAGCATATAAAATGTCACTATTTTGACCAATACATATTGAAGGTTCCCTTAGAGCATCCCTCAATCATTAGGGCAGCCATTGAGCACTTGTTAATACCCTACTGAATACCTATGACTCTGAAGGAGTCCAGAGAAAACAAAAAATGAGAGAGGAAAAAAGTCTTGTTAAATAATTCTGTATTCATATTTTCTTCAGAAAAAAAGCAAAAACCTCAGACTTTGGTTGTTTATCTCCTTTTAGAGATCTACAGAAATCAATATTCAAGCTAAAAGATAAAAATATATAACAAAAACAAGAAGAGGAGAATAAAGAATGTTTGAAAAGAAACAGCAGAGCCTGGCCTGATGTATTTGAGCAAGGGCTGATGTTAGGAATTTCCATGTAGAATAAGCAAAATAAAATGTAATCTCATGGTTTAAATACTGCCAGATGATTCAATATACTTTTCACAGCATTCTTTCACCATGTGATATTCTCTTATGTTTGTTGAAGTCAGGAAATGAGAAACTGCTTGAAAGGGAAAGGTTAGCCCTCATGTCACTGTATAATATATGCCTACAAACCTATTATATTAACATAGCTGCTTAAGATAGTTCAGAATAGAAGATGGAGTTAATTTCTACCACAGTATATTCTCACTGTGATCTGCTGACAGAAATCAGTGTATAGTGCACTTGTTAAATTAAGGTTCACGAGGAATAGGACCAATGAGAAGATTATATCTTTCTTGGGGAATTTGACATTTGAAAAAAAGTTTTTAGCTTGAAGGAGGATGAAAAATCAAACTTTTACACGTTCATTCCAGCAGTCTATTAAAGAAGACATGTTGATTTGAGTTAAATTAAAACATTTCATGACAATATTTGCAGACTTTTCATTTAGATTCTGACTCTCATTTACAGTTTCTACTATAGGGATTTTGAAGTTCTGAAAGATTGTTTGAACCAAAGATGAATTTTTATACTAATAATGTTGAAACTGAAAATGTTGATAGTCTTTTAAATAGACTTTGGAGTAATTTGAAAAAAAAAAAAACTTTTTGCAACACATGTTTTTCTTTTCAAAGCACAACTCTTTCCTAAAGGAAAAATACTTTATCTGGAAAACTCTCAGCCACCCATAACAATGAATTAAGCAATACATGTTTTAATTACCTTGCTGTTTACATTCTCCATAGTTTCCCAGACTTGAAGGAAACTATTAAAGCAAGGGTAGATGGGATTGTCTGTTCCACTCACACTCATAAAACTCAAATATTGTGGTCTGGTGAGGTGTCAGCCTAGTTCAGATGTTCTCCTGCCTGCCATGTTAGAGATTTTGTTCATGACCAGAGGCACACACAAGGCATTAACGTATCAATGTCACACAAAGCCTGCACCGTATGTGAAAGGGCCTTGGAGGGGAAGAAAGGATTTTTCACTAGTTGCATTTTTTTTCAATTCATATGGTTGACTGTCACTGCAGATAGGAAAATACAATGAAATTTTGCCCTTCTTATCCTGGTTGGTATAAGAAAATTCTGTCTTTTAAATCTTGTGGTGTTTCAGTTATTTCTGGGTTTAGCAACCTTTCTGTTTCCTACCTCTAGATTAGAAAGGGTTGATACATCCTGCCTCTTTTTTACTCCTTTGGCTTTACGATGTGTGTAATTCAAGAATTAAATGTTTTACATGCATTTTACAGGAACAGCTCTAAATGCACATCAATGGTCTCTACCATTTGTAAACATGACATGGAAAATGGCAATGAATTATAACTTAAAGGCTTAATAGGATTTAAAAATCAGCTGAGTCTGGCATAACATATGCAATCATTTGGAGGCAATTCATTTTTTAACAAATTCTGCCAATATATTCATTCATCCACCTCGCTGCTGCTTTGATGTTGCTGTAGCTGCCAGGGCAGAGGCTGCTTGTGGCTGCTCTCCCTGTGCTTGGCAGCCCTTGCTGTCCACGATGGGCCTGTGCACCCCACTCAGGCAGGAAGTCCTGCCCTCTGCCCTCATCCTGGGGATGTCAAGCCCCCTTTCCTTCTGAAAAACTCACTGTGCCACCCCCAGACCCTGCTAGGGAGCTGCACTGCATTCAACCCTTGGGACTTTGTGGCTCTCAGTGTGCTGCAAGATGGTCTGCTGAAACCTGCTGATTGCTGGTAAATAGCCCTCAGTGTGTGCTTTACCAAGCAAAGCATATCTCATTTCCCTGAATATAGCCCATCAGCTTTGGTACATGGCAAGGAAGCTAATCAGGGCTAGAAATGGGAATTTACCAGTCTGGAGTAATCAAATTTTTTTTAACCTCTTCTCTATTACATTATTTACATCTATGCAAATATTCTGTTGTGGATATGTAATTGCATTTATGAGGTTTCTTCTGTGATTTGGCAAGGATATGTGCTTACACTTTCTGTACAGATATGAAAAATGTGTTCTGTATGCTAAAAGGACAAGATAGATCAGCTGCTTCAATGTGAAGGCACATCCATAGCTCAAGAAGACCAACAAGATGTGTTTCTAAGAGCATTGCTGTTCAACACACTCCATTTCACTCCTCAGAAAGAGCTGGAAATGTGCAGTTGAAGTCCTGGATCTCTTTTTTTTTTTTTCAGAATGATTTCTGCTAGTTGAGACAGGACACATGGCTTTCTTGTTAGGCTCTAACTCTCCTACAGGACTAGAACTTCTTCAGGCTTTATGCAGTCTTAACACATTTAAACCTTTTAAAGGAGTGAAAGGAGAGAAGGAACTGTTACAGACTGTGGTCACCTTTGTAACCTTCATTCCAAATGCTGGAGAAGATAGCAAAGTCCACATTTTTTCTTTGCTGAGGATTGTAAATAATTCACTAAAAATCTTGTAAATAATCATAACCCATTGCATTTTCCAGACATGACAGAAGAAGGAATGGACTTTCAAAGGCATGGCATATGAGATTATTTCCATGGTCTTTTGACCATAAAAGAAGAATGCATATATGAAATTGTTGAATCCAGTCTGTCCTCTGTTGGCTACCTACTAATTTATGCAAGCATATAAATTACTCAGTATGTCTGTATATTACAAGGCCTCAAGTCAGCAAGACAAACAAGTACATGCCTAATTTTAAGCAGATGAGTTGTTTTAAAGGAAAGGGCTTTTGTGAAAATTGAGAATTAAATATTTTCTACAAAGAACTGAAACAGATACATTGCTTCCAGATGAGCCTCCTTACAGAATACAAACATCCTGACATCTGAATATGCTGATACCATACTCCATCCCAACCAGACCAAATACAGTTGATTTTTCAAAAGAAATACAGAATATTTAACCATGGCGGAGCCACTGTCTGCAGGTGGAAGAAGAAGACTTTCTTACAGTCTTCTGGAGTTTTTATTCTGGAGAGCAGCAAAGCTCCTCTGTAAACAGAATTTACTCAGGTTTTCAAAGCAGTTGACATCTTCAGCCTGTGCTTCAAAAAAAAGAGGCCTTTTGAGTATTTCTCAAGTCTTGTATAAAAATTTTGTTTCTTCTGTCAAAGCAAATTATATGGTGGCAAGCCACAAACATGCCTTATAAATGGCATTGTGAAAATATGTAGACAGCATCCTACTTTTCTCAAATCAGGCATGACTAGGACAACAGCTGCTGCCTTTCTAGCTTGGGTAGAAGGTGTTTGACCACCTACAAGCAGGATGTTTTCTCCTTGTATGAAAATCCTGCAGGGTTTACTGATTGACGCCAAAGAATCAAGGCAATGAAGTAGTCCAAAAATTCAGATGCTGACAGTCTTCCTTTTGTTGCATAACTTGGTTCAATGCCATGGAAAATGCATCAAATTAATAAAAATGAAACAAGGAGTTTTGTCCTTGTGTATGTTATTAAGGCTTTATGAAACCACCTTTCTTGATCTGTTGTTTGTTTGTTTATTTTACGACGCTGGAAAAGTCTATATGGTGAATAATTAACTTAGGAAATCTTGGGAGCCTAGTATCTCTAAAGAAATGCAAATACCTTTGAGCTTCCTCAGGGTTTTATGGATTTGAAGGAAATTGTTTGAATTGGTCCACTGACTGAACAGTGTTGGCTCAAACACACTATTTTGAGTAGCATGATGACATTATTTGGGGAAAAAAAGAGAGTTCTTTTAATGAAAGTGGTTAAAATCTTCTGCCAAGAAAATGGTAAATTAAATCTCCTGCCTCAGTAAATAGATATAATAAACTGCAGATGGAATAAACTGCAGGAGAGCAGCAGGAAAGGATAGAGGCAGAGTTTTTCTTGAGTAGGAAAAATAAAGCATTTTGTAGGTTAGCCTAAGGTGGGAGCTGAAACTTGTTTCTCCATGGCACAGGTTGACTTCAGCTTAGAAAGAGGAGTGACAGAGCTGCATTTACATGCTCTCTAGCTGGGGAAGAAAGATATTCACAAAAGACCCTTAACTTTTTATTTTAGGAACTGAAAAATCAAAATAGACCAAATTTTTAGTGCAGACAGTAACAGTGTTTGGTGAAATCAATGCAAACCTTTCAGAATTTGCTGGGGAAATTAGCAGAAAATTAGCAAAACCTCCCCCAACTCTATTTTTACCTTTCATGTCATCACATTGTACTATCCAGATTTAGTACAAAGAAATTGTGGCTTAAGTATTGAAAAAGGTAGTTCTTGAAATAAAAGAGAAAAAAGCTTTCTTAAGAGCAGTAAATCTCAAAGAACATTTCATACAGGTGCAGGCGCTCAGAGGAACTTTTTGCTTCACATAATTAAATCTATAAAGATCTCAGACACTTTGTGTTTAAAGTATCTTTTTATCATCCAGCACTGAAAGCCAAAGTTCTGGTTTAATGCAAGGCTGATCTAATGTTTCTTAAAATCAAGAGGGTTCTATTTATCATTGTTAGAAATCTCTGTCTGGTATATTTTTGTCTGCATTTGCATTAGTGCTTCTGAAGTTGTCCCACGGTTCTATCAACAGTATGACTGAAAATAAGAGAAAGCTGAGAATTTGCATGTACTAACCAAAAAAGTTTAGTTGCCTAAGGTACTCTTCTCACCTCAGCCACAAAGGAGCCCCAGTGAACTGGTCTGGCATGCAGCATCTGTGACTCAAAACTGGCTGCAATTGAAATAAACACAGTTCATCTAGAAGATGAGTCAGAGGAAAATGGCAGCTGTGAGGACTTTTCTCAAGGATGAGACTTGCATCTGCTCCATGTGACACTTTTCTCCTGACTGCTATTTTGAATGGCCATCTGGTGTGAATTTGTTCCAGCCACGTACACGTTCTGAGCAGTTTCTCCATCTACTTCCAGGACTCAGAGGCCCAGGCTCCACAGGCCAATGCAGATACGATCTGGGAAGCAAGCCTAACCATATTGCAGCTGAACATCCCTGCATCTCCAAAGAAGCCAAGAAAACTGGCTGAAGAAGCAGTTTCCAAGACACCAGATGCTGTTTCAAACCAGTCATGTGGAGCTTGTTTTCTTTTTAATAGCTTGTTTTTGTGCCGAGGAGATAGGTGGGCACAGAGAGAGGGATGGACAAAGTTGCAATTCTGGTCTATGTGAAATGCACATACTGTGTTTTTGCTATTCAAAACCAGGATGCCTCTTGTTCATGACAAACATGAAAGTCACTTTTTGATGTTTGTGTCCCCTCCCCTCCTGGTGTCATTGCAGGAAAGAGGTGCCAAAAGTTTTAATTCTTGTAATGTGACTTTCTAGCCATATGGCAATATATTGTTGGTTGAGAGCAGGAGATTCCCAGTTTCAAAGCTACCCTTGTATCATGATTCCCTCCTGGTCTCTGCTCTCCTTTTTCACTTCAACATTTCTTTCATCACTCTCTCTTCTGCTTCCAGTCCATAACCCCGGATTGTTGTATTTTCTTTAAAGAGTAACTTGGAGAACTACAACACGATATACTTTATATCCCAATTCTTGAGGATCTTTGTGAATATGTAATAGGCTTGTAAATATTTCCAGCTTTTTTTTTTTTTCAATCCATCCTCATCAAACTAGGGAGTAGCTGCTACTGATGTATAATCTGTTCTTCATCTTCTTCCTAGTACTGCACCCAAATTCTTTGGCAGCTTGCAGAAACTTAGTGCTTGTTTTGGAATGTCTTTGATCATTGAGTTGGGGCCAGGACATGACATTCACAGCTGAGCTGTACCTTCAGCATTTGCCTTTTCTGCATCCACAGTGATGATTTCCATCAGCCTTTAAGTTTTGTTTGGTTGTGTTGCCCGGAAGCTGTTGATCAGAACGCCTCACATCTCTCATATCTGGTAGCACCCATAGATGTCAATCACCACTGACGGGGACAAGAGGAGGAACACTCCATTTTCTACTAAATGAAAGTACTTCTTAATATTGCACAATAGATTAAAATCCATTATTTCAAAGCCTTTATGTACAACATCTTCTCAGAGCAATAGCCTTAGCTGTGCACTCCTGCTTGGTTGCCTTGTGTGGGATCAGAAAAACAGCAGCTCAAGCTACAGGCTGAATGGAGAATAAGCAGTTAAATACCTGGTTTGCCATTACTGATTCCTCTGCATTGAACAGGTTTAATTCTGTATTACTCAGAAGAATTACATATGCATAAAATTAATATCTGTGACTCGGAAATCAATTCCCTGGTCTTTCAAAAATCTTTTTAATCAGATACACATTTCTCACATTATTCTAAATTTCTTTAACCACCCCATGGAAATGAGGTTAAAGCTGACATTTCAGATTTTATTAATATCTAAGAAAAAAAGTCTTACAGTTTTCATAATCAAGAAGTGCTTAATACCAATCTAGGTGAAATAGTTAATTATGCACAAGCTATTTTTAAAAAGTGTTATGCTTCAGCTTTCCTTAAATAGTTTTTTCGCTGTAAAATTAATGCATAAATTCTGCATGTCTTTATGGTAATAATTTTTTTTCCCACTCATCTATGGGAAAATAAATTTTTCTGCTGTGGCATCCATTTTTCCGTCCTCTTTTGTAGCATTTTCAAATAAATATAGCAGAGCAATCAGTGGATCTTTAGAAAACACACAAAGGGCTAAAACAAACATATCAATGAATTGTAGGCCTGTTGGTCTATTTCCTGCTCCACATGATATATTTAGCACTCATCAAGCTTTCAAAAGTTAATTGGAAGTCTTAAGTGTTTCCCTTATTTCACATTTCATTCTCCTGATGCAATGAGAAACTAACAACACTGTGAAACAGAAACTATACTTGTCTTAGCACAGTGTGCTGTACAAATGCACAGATCTAAGTAGCTGAACCCTCAATCTCAATCTAATTAAAATAAGTTTTCTTTTAATGCAATTTTAAACTAAAAGCTAAACATGTACAGACACATTCAGTACATGATTCAGCAGTTCTGTGAGTGGAAGATTATTGACTCCTTTTTAGCTATTGGTGGTGTTCAGACCTGGAGGTGATGGTATTGGTTGGTACCTTAAGTTATTGAAGGTAACTGATAAAAGTCTCTATAAGGGCTGGGCATCAAAGGATATGTATCAGATCTCATTAGCCAGGTACAAAACTCTGGAGCCTGTAGCAGCTCAGTGGTCTTGAGCATGACTTGAAGTTTGGAGGTGCTATGCTCCTACATTCCTAGAGAACCCAATTCTCCAGTTCCTGACCTCTCCCTTGCTCCCTCCACCACTTCTCCTTTCTTTCCAGCATGCCTTGCAAGCTCTTCTGTCATGAGGCAGCTTCTTCCTTCTCATTCAGAGAGCCGGAGGCCCTCAGGAAGGGTAGTGGGAACATAATGGAGAGTTTCCTTGTATGTGGTTTTAGTCAATGGGTGACATATCCTTGGGTGCCAGAGGAACAGATTCTTGTGCCTTTTCACCCCATGATGGAGCACACTAAAGAGGCAGAAATTGTTGGGAAAAGGCAGGCGTCAACCTCTAACAGGTGATCTGTTGTCAGAGGTAAACTTTCACGATTTTATACTTTAAACCAAGTTTGGGCAAATTTCACAAGGAATTACTAAAGCAGAGTTTTAATGGCAGGATCCTACACATACAGCCCAACATATTTCAGAGCCCTGACCCAAAAATTAAGACATTGGAACCTCTTTGATAAATAATGGGGTTTTTAACATTCTCACCTGATTGTCATTCTGAAAAATGGGAGGACCCTTTCCATCTATAATTCAGCCTGTGGCAGATGTTTCTGGGCTCTGTTCTAACAACATTCTTGGGCACTCTTGGGGATGGTGCTGTGCAGAACCAGGAGACAGACTCAATGATTTTTGTGGGTCCCTTCCAACTTAGCCTATTTTGTGATTCTGTGAAGTTGGCCAAATTATTAAAGCATCTTAAAATTTTAAAAATTGGACAATTTTAATTACAGCAACTGTTACCTGAATTCCTTGTAGCCACATCTTCTGGTCTTGGTTTTAAAATAACAACCATCCTGTCAAAAGTTCTTGATAAAAAGAAGGAAAAAAAGGGCTCGTACAATAAACACAATACTATTTACCCAATAAGTGGCATAGCTACTCTTCTTACAGTGTTTTCACCTTTTTTCCCAGCTGGTCTTCCTCTGGCAGGTTAATTCAAAGTACAGACGTGTCACCCCAGGACACTACCTAAAGTATTGTTCAGCTACTGAGTCACAACTGAATGCCGTGCTACTTCTTGATACTCTATGGGTTGGCCCACCACAGCCACACCCACTATATCTGTAAGCAAGTGTTGCTTGAGGAAGCTTAGAAAATTTTAAACAGTAATTTTTTAGGCTGCTGAGAACTGCATAACCCTGCAGAAGATTCCCCACTTTATTCTTGGAATACAGTGCACAAAAGAGAGTACTAAAATTAGATGTCATCTGAGCAGTATAAATTACATTGGTCTTCAATATTTGCCATGGAACAATGGTGACCTTAGTTGTCAGCTTTCAAGACACTATCATGGTTGAGAGCTAAAAGCAGGAACAACCTATAAGCAGCATGTGCATTTTTTAAGAATGGTACCCAGTATGAATCTCTCCCAAGCAGATGGGTGAGAGGTTTACCTCTTCATCAGAGAGCACCAGTGGAGAGACCAATACCAAAACCAGTTCAGCTTTACTGTAAAATCTTTCCAGAAATGCTTGAATGAGATGGAGTTTGGACAAAACTATTTGTGAGTTATCTACCTGTAGTTTCTAGTAACTAAATGTGTTTAGCCACATTTTGGGTTTTTTTTTTCAAATTTTACTTAACAGAGTTCAAGAACAGCAGAACTCTTCTCTTTTCCCCTATGAATTCCTGCACTGATATTATTTTCACAGTTTGTCGTTTTGAAAAAGTTGTGTACAGCAGCCACCACTTGCTTTAAATTTTATCAGCTGTCAGAGAGTCTTTGACAACATGAATGGAGACACTGTGTGACACATGCTGGAAATTTATAGATTACTCTTCAAAGGTGTCTGATTTTGAAGGATTTTTGGTAGGGAGGAAAATATGCATTCCCCTATCCTTCTATTGCCTCTATTTCCTCCCCACTGCGCTGATAGCTCCTGTTCTACTGCTGCTAGTTAAAACTGATCCTCACACCTGAAATGAGTAGTAGGACGGTGTTGCTAATGATGGTCATTGAGAACTGCATAAGTGCTTTGGAGAGAATCACTGAGAACAAGCATGTTACACAACCTGTCAGCCAAAAGACCGGTATCTATGGAGGTCAATACTCAAGTCTCAAAGGTCTGGGTAATCCCAGATAACTCTACTGGTGAATTGCTTACAGACAGGCATTCTTGCCAAGTCTTGTCATTATATCTGTAAGACAGTGAATTGACACTGAAATGGTAAACTGTGTTGTTAAAATGTTGAACTGTTCAAGTCCAGTATCACTGGAAGTTCAAATGTTGAACTGTTCAAGTCCAGTATCACTGGCATCAGCATGAAATTTAATATCTTTAGTGGCAATGTGCTAAAAAGTGCAATTTTAGCTACAGAAGAAGAGCATATCTACCAATGGATGACAGATGAGTTTTTGGCATGAGTGTATACTGCAGATAATAAGATTGAAATGGCCTAAAATCTTGAAGTCAGAAAGATGTGTCTGCCATTACATGGACTGCACACAGGCAAAGGGGCTTGCCCTAGCCAACTGCTGTTTTGATGACCATGAAATCTACAGAGACACCAGTTTAGGAACATCTATTGTGTCACAGTTTTACTGGAGCAGCAACCTTGCAGGTCAATAGCTTTAAAGAGCTCTTGGTAATGTGTAGTGTAGGTTACATAACAGTTTTTTTTAAAAATTGTGCTAGGTTTTGTATTGCATTTTGTTCACAGCCCCACATATATATTTCTTGTCATGTTGGAGTCAGGATTACTAATTCTCAACAATATGCTGACCCTCATACTTACTCAGCATGATAATAAATCTTATCTTAAAGACATATGCCTTTTGACATGGAGAAGGAACATGATTCTTCATGAAACTATCCCATGTGACTAGTAGGGAAGGAAAGCAAGAAAGCAGATGTATGAACTCTTCCTAATGAAAACTGAGCACCTAGAAATGGCACTGTGACATAATTCCATCCAGGTGTCAAAAAAATTCTCTTTGAGAAAAGAATCATTAAACAATTTTATAAATGTGGAGTAGCATTTCCTAAATGCGTATGCATTTTTTCTGACTTCCAGTTTTTGGAGGAAAATGACAATATATTTTTGTTTTACCTGATCACATGTTGGAACTTAAGCTTCAAAAATGAGATTGAGAGTTGATTAACTACAGTGTGATATATAGCACAAGCAATCAATTTGTTTTGAGAACAGAATGTTCTTTGCATTTTGAAAATAGAGATTTTCCATGTGGTTGTTTCTGAAATACAAAAACTACAATCACTAATTCTAGAATAGCAAGAAAGAGCAATAATGATGCATAGTCATTCCATTTTGCAAGCTTATCTGAATCTCCTCCAGTATAATTTCTGATTGTATTGTCATACTAAACTATCAGAGTCAACTCAATGCCTCATGGCAATAGGTTTAACATGTTACATCTTATTCTTCAGTTTTATATGTAAACAAATGTAGCACTTTGATTTGGCACAAAAATCCTTATTAACAGTTTCTTTTTATTTCTTTATTGACTACTGGGGATTACATTTTCCATAAACTTCTATTGTGTTTGAAAATGAGAATTAGAGTGTTTGACTTATATACTATATTTGTTACAGTACACTGTGAGGTCAATATGTTGCGAGAAATAATGTTGGTAGATAATTTTCAAAGTTTAATTTTATTACTGAATATTAGCTTCTTTGCTCACATATAATGTATGTGGTTAGAAAAATGCAAACTTTGTGCCAAGAACAGATATGTGAACTGTACTAAAAACTAAGCCAAGAGCTTAATAACTAGCATGAAAGTTCAAACTGATTTTCAAGCAGTTTTTACAAATATAATAAAAAATAAATTCTGCAGCTGTTTAGATGAGAATGTCAGCAAGTATCCACAAATCTCAGTCTTTTTTTAAAAGATTTTATATAAAAATATAAAATCTCCCTTAAGTATTTAAACAAATGTACGGCATGCAACAACTGCTAAAGTAAGCAACTCAAAATGAAGGAGCAGTGAAAAGCAGAAGCCCTGTGTAACACAGTACATAGATTATTGAACATGAGTGATATGGAAGGGCAAAATATTTTTCTTCTGACCACAACGATGGCAAAATAATACAATACATACTTAACAAGAACAAGTGAAGGAGATCAAAGTGCCTTTTGTTAACATTTCTGGCAGATTCGGTATTTGGCAGACATTGTGTCAGTATTAAAACTAATCTGTAAGAACAAGGAGGGATCACATTCATTTGGAAAGACCTCCCAACCTGAGAGCTGTTCAGGCTCCACCTTGCACTAACAGGACGCTGCTCTGGTGGGCCTGGCATAGTTCCAGTTTGCTACATGAACCTCAGTCAGTTCAAACTGGGGCTGCCTATAAAGTTAATACAGTTACTTACACCGAATGAGCAAGTATAAGTAGCGCCAAAAAGTAAAGCGCTATCTTCTAAACATACCCTCAGAGAGTGGCAGAGAGACATGATGGGAAGGAGGGCAGTGGGACAGCTCAGGAGGCCTCCACCCACAGCCCGCTCCAGAGGGGAGGCCAAAGCAGATTTCCCTGCACATGGCACCTCTCTCTCAGCTTCTGCAGAAGGCATGGCTGAGGTCAGAGCTCATCTTTCCGAAGTATAACAGGCATGTCAGCAGAAGTGTGTCTGCTCCCAGGTCTGTAAAATCAGGTCAAAGATACCTGAGAGCTTTGCTGTGTCCTTGGCTGCTTTCTGCTGCTGTGACTGTGCCCCCACCAGCAGCATGATGGGAGGTTTGGTTTTATAGAACTAAGTGATGGATTTAAAAATGTATAAATACATTTCCTGTCCAGCTATCTGCACAATTCTTGTACTGTGCCTGTCTTGGCCCACTTTTCAGGTCTTTTCACCAGACTCCTCAGGCTCCCAGTGCCTCCGGTTCAGGGTCTGCAAGTGTTGCCCTCTTATTGTGTGAATCACCTCCAGACATGCACTTTCTCTTTCACCTGATGGGTCACAGGGCTCAGACCTTTCCTTGATGGGCCAAATTGCTCTTTCTTGAACTCTTAGGTTCAAGATACAATAACCTATGGTGGGCCAAGAGCTCTGAGTTGGCCACACCAAGTGGCCAAAAACACCTGGTGGGGGTCCCACACCTTGGCCCTGGCTTGCTCTTAGTGCTGTTCTGCAGTACCTCACTGGCTCTGGCTTTTCCATCGTCCAGGCCTATTTGGCTGAACTTCCTGTTGCTTAGGTGAAGAAACACCTTTGCTGAACTGGAATAAAATAATCTCATACAATATGAGAAAGTCAGAGCCTCCCTTAACAGGGCAACCAGCCACTGCTCTTGCACAGCACTGGTCCCAGGCTCAGCTTGGGCTTTCTGCTGAACAGGAATCTCTCATTTATATTTGCTCCTTTGTTATCCTCATCTTTCATAAACACCCCAGGTGGTACAGACACAGCTCCTATCACCATGAGCACACAACTTCCTCCTCCCACATCATGTCAATTTTGGATGCCAATTAAAACCAAAGTCCTTTTTTTCCTCCTGAATCAGAGAGATCCCTACACTGTGAACAGGAAGGTGGAGTCATGCTAGAAGAGAGGGTTTAAAAGGCAGGAAGAGAAGCTCCTGTCCCTCCACAGGATGAAGGGAACAGAGACTGCTTTCATTTCCCTGTGCTCAGAGTAACAACACCTGTGGGTGAATCCAGACTGTCCGTGACATGACTGCCTGCCAGAGCCAAGAGGATGGTGAATATGATCCAATATAAACAGGGAAGAGGAAACGGAGGCTGACAGCTTTCAAAGAGGTGCTGCAAAGTGCCAGTGTGCAGAAGTAGGAGGAGGAGGGGTGAGGCAGCCAATGTGGCATGCAGCCAAGCACTGCCAGGTTCCTGAAGCCAGCCTGCTCCGTGGCCATGCCAGGAGAGATGAGAGCTGAACACTCTGAGAATTGGTACAGGCCGCTATGAGCAGCCAGTGGCTATTTGCAGCCTCTTTGGACTATGCACTACATAGACATACACATTTTCCATGTGGCAGCCAAGTGCCCTCCAGCCAGCGTCCCAGTGATCCAAGGGCAGGAAACAAGGAGCATTTTAAAGCCAAGCACAGACCTGCTTGGAGACCTCACACCAATCCTGGCTACCTCATCCCTGTAATTGAAACCTCTGTAAATATCTGTGCATGCTTGTTCCCAAAATGAATTTTCAGCTTGTTTCTTTTTTTTTTTCTTTTTTCCTTTCCTTTTCTTTTTTTTTTTTTTTTTTGACTGCGGACCTTGTCTGAGAGCAGAGACAGTTGCAGAAAGTGAGACTGGAACCAAGAGATGATGCAGTGGCCATTTAGTATTTTACATCAATTTTTTTGAAAATATCAATTTCACTACACAGCAAGCCTCAGATAGAGATTTTGAGTGATAGAATCATAGAATAACCTGACTTGGAAGGGATCCACAAGGATAAATGGAGTCCAGCTCCTGGTCCTGCACAGGACAACCCCAAGAGCCCAAGAGAAATTTTGAAATGCTTCTTGAACTCTTATCAGGCTTGGTGCTGTGACCACTTCTCTGAGGTCCTGTTTCAGTGTCCAGCCACCCTCTGGGTGAGGAACCTTTTCCTAATACCTTGTCTCTCTTGACACAACCTCAGGATCCTCTTCTTCCGGCTGAACAGACCAAGTGACCTCAACTGCTCTTAGTATGACTTCCCTTCAAGGTCCTTCACCATTTTTGTAGCCCTTTCTGGGGCTTTAATAGCTCAATACCCTTCTTATATTGTGGCACCCAAAACTGCCCCCAGCACTTGAGGTGAGGCTGTCCCAGTGCAGAGCAGAGCAGAGTAGAGCAGGACAATCCCCTCCCTTGCCTGGCTATGCTGATGCTGTGCCTGATGCACCCTGGGACAGGGTTGGCCCTCCTGGCTGCCAGGTCACTGCTGGCTCAAATTCATCTTTCCTTCAACCAGAGCTCTGAGCAGCACTGCTTTCCAGCATCTCATTTCCCAGTCTATACATCCAGGGTTGTCTTATCCCAGGTGCAATTTCCCTTGTTGAACTTCATATGCTTGGTAGGAAGGCTGCTGTTGAAGGAGTCCACAGTTCCTTGCAATATGGTATAATTGGCAAATTTACTTGGTCCTGTGTCTAAGTTGTTTATGAAGATGCTGAAGAAAATTGGTCCTAAAATGTAGCCCTGTAGTACCCCACTAGTAACTACCAGCTGTATGCCAGATGGTTTGTCTAGGAGAATACTGTGACAGACAGTATCAAAAACTTGACTGAAATCCAAAAAGATTACATCTCTTGGCCAACTAGGTGGGCAACCTTACTGTAAAGTGAAACGAAGTTTGTCATGCAGAACTTTCCCTTCACGAACCTGTGTTGGCTGTGACCAGTGGAGAAAGCTTTGCCAGTTGTCCCTCCAAGCGTGCTCCTTCCAAGTCACACAGGGAAGTGAGAGAGGCACACAGAGAATGGTGGCTGTAGCAGCTTTAGCAAGGCTCCATTTCCTGTTCTTCCTCTATATGTTCCCCCTTGCTGTTGGAAATGCTGTGCAGGACATGTACCAAATGAGAAGGTCCTGGTGTGGCAGTTGGTCTGTAGCATGTCAGTCCAGGATCTCCTTGAGAATGGGTGAGTGCCTGCTCGTCTGGTCACCAGTAAAACCTCAGGCGATGATGGAGGAGATCCTGCCCATGACTGAGATATCTATTAAGGGTTACTCACCTGCAGAAGGCCAGGGATATATACAGCCCTAAATAGCAAAAGAAGAACAATGAATTTGTGATGTCTACACATTTGCCCACTGGACTATTGCCATGGCTTTTATCAGGCAAAAACTCTGGAAAGTTGAGGCAGGTCAGCCAGAGATCAGCCAGAAATGTCAGCAGTAAAACATTCATGATGAACCACAGAGGCCTTTAGCACAGTAGAAATAGGAAAAATTCCCCTTGTTGACAAAGAGTAGGCACTGAGACACTGGTCCATAAATGACTGTAAAAGAAATTGCTAGGAAAAGTACTCTGACCCATTCTCTGTGTGTCACAAATGAAAATAAAATACGGCAAGGACTTTACATGTGTCAAATCTCAACTCTTTCTCCATGTAATGACACTCTCATGTCAGCCTTGGCAACCAAAAAATATACAGTGAGAATACTGCATTTCATTTCCTGCTGTTAGACTTCATGGCTGTGGCTGCCAAATCTGGAACATGGTCCTCTGCACCTGTTTCATTCCTTTTGTAGTTGCAGCACTGAAAAGGAGCCAGTCCCTTTGGGGGGATAACTCACAGTTATCACCAGAAAAAAGGAAAAAAAAAAAGGTGAAAATGAGTCCTTGTTGCTAAGCATCATCATACAAACCTTCTGAGAATAACCCTGTGTACATGTAGGCTCAAATGGTCAGCAGAGGTAATCCCAGCAGGCTTAGTTAAGTTGCACATAGAGAGAAGGAATAATTTACTTCAAAAATGTCAGAGTCTTGGTGATTAACAGATGTGATCTGCTGCACTGCTTTGGTACCACAGGAGTTTGGGACAATTGGAGCTTAAATTCAGTGACTATTCAGAGGCATGAGTATGTGAAATATCATAGAGATGATTCAGTGCTTTCAACAATGCTGAACTTGTTGATGACACTCCCTTTTTCTGTTCCACAGAGAAGATGGCACACGATATGCACAGATGACTGAAGGGAAAATCATTAAATTGGTCCTTTTAACACATGGAAGAACTAAGGACTTGCCTCTTGGTTAGTGTGGGACTGCTACTGAGGTTTACAGTGTGGAACACCTGCTTAGGCCATGGCCAGTTAGAGTCTTTACCACAGAGGACAAAGATACTAGGTCTTCAAATACAAGAATTGTATCCTTTGGGATTCCTTTCCTCGTGTGTGAGCACCCAATTCAGAAGAGACCTAATCCTCATAAACCAGTCTCCTGTTGGGGTTACATAGAATCTGAATTAGGCTGCCAGTATGGTGAGTTGTGGCTACACACGCATTCTGGGACCTTGCTGAGACCTGTGAGCCCAGCTTGTCAGGGTTTGTCAAAGAGGTTGACACTGGGGTTTCATTCAGACAAATACATTTTGCCCTCAAGGAGGGAGGTTGCCCCTAATAGAACTTCAGAATATGATTTCACTGCAAGGTGATGCTGGATAAAATCAGATATAAGCCAAGCTCTCACAGCCTACACATCTGAGCCAAAGCATTCTTGAGCTGAAAAACAAAAAAAAAAAAAAAGCCTGGAAAGACTTAAAGCATGCAAGATATATTTTTTAATGTGTGTGCTTCAACCTTTTGTTGTACACAGAAGAGCTAAAATATTACATGGAAATTTGATAACCCTGACAGTGCTTTTCTGCCCTGACTGGAAGGGTGAAGTGCTTGAATTTTGAAGGACCAGTTTCTCTAGCATTTTGCAGCTGATTTAAACTAGCCCAATGGACTGTCACAAATATGATGAAGATCAGGAAACCCTTCAGGCTTCTTCTCCTTTGTCAAACTGACTGCTGGAACCTCTGTTCAGGTTCCCATAGTTTCCTACCAAAAACTGATCTTTTGGCATATTTAGTCTTCATCTGGTTCTGCTCTAGAACCCCAGTATACACTCAGCTAAGCTTAAGTATGCTGAGTTTCTCTCATTTTTTTTTTAGTCAGTGGAATAGTTTCTGGTTGTTTCAGCAAAATCTCCTGTTGCTGAAAATTGCCATTGAAGGTTTTTTTCTCAATACCTTAACTGAACAATTAGCCTAGATGGTAGGTGTTCTATCTTATTCATTCCCTAGATGTGTTTCACTGCTCTTACGAAAAATGTCGTCTTGAATAAGACTGTAAATGGCTTTTGTCTGCTTAAGATCAGTTTTCTGGTTTTCACTGTTTATTGAAGACTGGAATGGTGAGTCATAGGCACCTGCTGCTGATGGGCAACAGGTGATTTCCCAGAGTAAGCTGGGGCAATAAAAGCTGGTGGTTTGCTGGGTGATATAGATGGTCCTGCTGTGAACTATAAGGTGAAAACTGTTGGCTGAATGATAAGCATCTTGAAAGAAGTATAGAGAAAATAGTTTTGGTTCAGGAAGTTTGAAATATTATAGGGGTAAAAGGCTTTAAAATCCTCTTTGTAACTCATATTTACAAGTATCTCATACAGGCAATAGTGTTATGACAGGAGAGTTGAGCTAAGTAGACAGAAAAAGTGTTGAGGAGAGAATTATAAATAACAAAATAGTCCAGCTTGTGAATTCAAGCAAAGACTATTTTGTTTATCCACATCAGAACCTGGAATTTTCCTGGAGAGGAAAGAATAAATCTGAAAAATCCTATTAGGAACAGGAAGCATAACTTGAAATGAAAATAATTTTTGGAAGTGATTTAGCTGCTAATAATCAATACCAATTACAGTGCAAATGGAAAATGGCGACAATTCACATTAACTGCATTCACCTCATTTGCACACCTGCCTTAAAAGAGAATTTACTCACAGCACTTCTAACTGTCCTAGCAGGCCCTCATACAAGGGTTATGGTGCTCAGTTTATTTACACAGAATAGCTTTAAAGGCATTGTTAACTGTTGTCAAGGGGACCTCATGATGCTCAGTATCTCTGCATACCAATAAAACTTAAGTTGGTAGGTGCTTATGATTTTCAAGTCTGCAGTTAGGCTCCCAACTCAGACAAATCAATGCACCCAACCTCTGTGATTTTAAATCTGACTCACATGATTGTTTTTGTTGCTGTTCAAGAAACCGTTTGTGATAATTTTTTTCAAACAGCAGAGTGCCTCAAATTTGTTTTTATCTTTTGTTGGAGAAAATTCTTGGTGTGGTTGGAAGGAAAAATCTCAAAAATGTGACCCCTCATAGTTCAGAAACAAGACATAAGAAGGCTTCAAATGATTGTTTTTCTAATCTTATTATTTCAAGGTCAGTATCATGATATGGCAATAATGAAACCATTTAGGAAGTCTAGAGCTGACACTAAGAAAAAAAGTCTGTCACATTTACAAAAAAATTGTTATCCAAAGTAGGATAATAAATTATACTACTAAAATATAAATACTTTCATGTTTCAAGAATATGTAACTGAAATTTGACTCTATTTACAGTAAAGAAATTAACAGTGAAACCACAGAAAATCCCATTTCTGGCTCTTTTTTTTTTGTTTTGTTAGTTTGGTTGGTTTTGGTTTTTTGTTTGTTTGGGGGCTCGGTTTTTGTTTTGTTTGTTTGTTTGAGGGGTTTTTTTTGTTTGTTTGGTTTTTTTTTGGGGGGTGTTTTTTTGTCAAGAGAGGAAACAGAGTAACCAAGAAGATAATACATTAAGTGAACATTTGTTAATGATCGCTTTTATTTTCAGACTTCCTTACTTGTTAACAGGTTCAAACTCACAGAGGTAAATTGTCCAGATCAATCAACACGGTAGATGTGATTTTAAATGAAACTAAAAAATTTGATTAAAAAATAATGGAAATTGGTTTTAGTAACTGTGGCTGTAAAGGCAATGTATAGATGAAGAATTTTCTTCCTTCGCATGTGAATTAATTGAATCCCAGAGAAGGAAATGGAAAGACAGAAATCTGCAGCTGGAAGAGGTAGGAAAATAACTTTGGCTTTGAAATACGTATGAACTAATTCTAGAAATGTATCCTTACAAATGAGGATGGCATTAAGTGGTGGGAAGCAGAAAAATGAGGAGTACTGTCATTTTAAACAAGTTACTCCAAGCTGGGCTCAAATATCTGGGAATTAATGGATGCAATGCTTTCTGAAATGATCAACATTTTGGATAAAGTGTAAATTTATTTTAAAAAACTCTTTAAAAAGAAACATGATCTTCCATTTGATGTTGAAGGAGTTGGAATTCTGGAAGGACTCTTGGGTCTTTATTCAGCCATGGGATTAGCACATTAGATGTCACAAATGACATCAGAAATGCTGGTAAATGGAACATGCCCAGCAGTGCTCTCACACACGTAAGCCAGCTGGCCAGGAGCAGCCGTGTCCATTCCGTGAGTCTCCCCAGCCACCAAAATGGGAGGACCATGTACAAGTTTCCTCCCAGGAAGCAGCTTTAGAAAATTTTGTTGCCAGGACTGTGTCTTGGAAATGCGTGTCTTGGAAATGAGACGGCCAAAAGTGCGACGGGGAGAAGTATCAACAGTGTGACAGTTGGACTCCATGTCCCAAGCACAGTTAAATTTCCTTGTACAGACATATGGAGGTTTCCCAAAGCCTCATTCAGAAGCCCAGTCTAAGCACTCAATGGCTTTAGGCAACTAAAAGAAGGTGACTGCTGGGGCAGTATGTCTTTAGTATACAGTTAAACTAGGCAAACTTGCACTGCATGCACTGCCCCATTTCAGTGCTTCCTACACCTCAGGAGCCAGAGAGCCCCTGAGAATAGGCTGTCTAAATCTCTCATCACTCTCTTAATGGGAGAATTCCCACTGTGTAGCTAACCTCACGCACAGCAGGCTGCCTGGCAGCAACCCGCCGTCACCACGGTGCCCCCCAGCCCCTGTGAGGAGTGGCAGTCTCATTAGGCAGGAGCAACATGCTTTGGGTAGAAGTTCCCCTTTAGTTTTCCCCTAACCTTCTGTATTTCATTCCAGAAAAGAGAGATTGCCCACTTTCTCTCTCAGACTTTTCACATGTTGAATGTTGAAGCTAAAAAAAGAGGACTGCATGAGGCTATTCTATAGTTAAGTCACTGCCTAGATATGTATCCAATTTATTTCCAGCATACAAAAATGCAGACTGAAGGATGCTATGCTCAGCAGAACGTTATTTTACTTGAATGACTACTGGCTGCTTTGGAGGCAAGGGGTCAGGCACTTGATTAGATGAATTACAACTTAAAGTCCTATAGTATAAACTATGTCATGCCCCAGGCTTCTCAAAACAGGGCACACTATTTTAACTCATAATGGGTAGCTGGATTCAGTAAATGGCCTAATCACAGCAACATAAATATTTATGGGAAAATTTTTCTAATTAAGGTATGAGCTTGTTTAGATGTTATCAGTTAGAAAGGGCTTTCCCAACAAGAAAATGGTTGTTAGGAGACATTAGGAAATGGTTAAACTCCGAGGGATTAAAAGGTCATTGAAGTGGCAACATGCAGAGTCTATTATGGTTGAAATTTAGCTTGCATTCATGTCTTACATGTCTCCTACATATGGAATTAAAAGACCATCCTCAATGCAGAAAAAAAAAATTGTAATTTTGTTTATTCTTTGAAAAATGAAGTTACATTACTGATGTATGATTTATGATCATTGTAGAAATTAAATGCTCTCAAAAGCATTTAATTCTTGATTTATACTTAGCTGTATTAAAACCTGTATTTACTTCAGCAGTGATGTTTGCAAAATAAAGATCCAACAATGTCATAATTTGTTCCCAATACCTCACTCACACAGTGACTTTGAATTTAGAAAAGTTACATTTAGCATAGTTGTCCTTTAGTGCTGTTGTTCTTTGCTGATGTTGTGAGTGCTGATGGTGGAATGGATAACAAATTCAGGATAAAGTATATTTTGGTAACAATGTTTTTGAGGTCTCATATTACGAACACCAAATAACAATATATTGATCACATTCAGAGCCTTGTTATGCCAGTATAATTCTTAAGCAATTTCAGTGTCTTTAGGGAAATAGTTCTAGGTTTACTCTAGTGTAATTGTCAGAGGAATTCACCCCTTAAAGTAAAATTTGTAAGCTGTCTTAGTGGGAAATAGCTGTATAAAACTGGTTATGTGAAGTACAGGCAGAACTATTCCCTGTGAGAAACAGTATGTAATTTCTGTGGGACTTCATTATTCTGCTATGAAGTGTGGATGTGTCTGCCATATGGTATTTTACTCTTAAGGTATAACTCAAAAGGAAAGCTCAGAAAAAGAAAAGAGAATGTTCTACAAGCCTTCTGCCTTTGAGCAAAATTTACATATTTTCAAACATTTCATTTAGAAATTATGAGGTATAGAAATCTAAATGGCATCAATGGAGCTATTGATTGTATCTGGCTACATTTTTGAAGTCAACATCTGTAAGAAGTTTCAAGACCAGGCACAAGGACATAGACATTGCTGCTTACCTGACATAATGAAATCTGTATTGTTTGTTAGTTGATATCAACTGCAACTAAACTGGACATAAAACTACAATTTCATGTGAAAACAGCTTGGTTCATATGGAATGCCCTCCTAGCCCAAACCGGGATATGACGTCTGTGACCTTGCTAAATACATCTACACCATGAAGTACTGCTGAAAAGCATAAAATGGCATGTTCAAAGAGTGGTGGTATGCAAATGTTGAGTAAAATCAGGTCTGGGTTTTTTCCTTCTCCTTTAATGAACCTGTTATAGATGAACATTCTCCTGCTTTTATACACAAGCACCATGACTTAGAGAACTGGGGCTGTCAGTTCAAATGGCACAGGACATTGCAAATTCTCCACAACAAAGAGGAATATTTGGAGAAAAGCAACATGGTATGCAATGGTATTGCACTCCTGTTTGATTTAGATGAGTCTGTACATGGCAGAAAACTGAAATACAAGGAAACAAAAGGTAGATGGTTTGAGGACCTGGGAGTTTGGGGAGCTTGTTGCATGCTGTTCCAGCCCCAGTGGCCTCAGTCACAGGAACCTGTGTGCAGCTTGTGCTCACGCTGTGGCTCCATAGCCATTACTTGGAGGGCTATGTGCTGACTGATCTCCCAGAAGCACAAATTTGATCTGTCTCAAGAACAGGCACATGATCACATTTCTGTCAAATTAGCCAGAACACACCATACAGAACTGTCATGGAGTTTACGTTGGCTTTACACCAGCTGGGGGAGGGTGAATGACTTTCAGTACAGCCTAAGTTAGTCTTGTGGAGCAACAGTACCTGGTGTAAGCTGAGGTCTGCTTGATACAGATAATCCATTAGCATTTCTGGATGGATTTGAGTGGGTGATATTATATCTGAATAATGAGTTTTTTCTTACAGTTGCAGTGTTTCCTGTGCAGTAGTAGGAGTTTCAAAGGGTAGAAATACTTCCCTGCTGAACTGCACTTTCAGTTTTTACCTTTTCTCCTACAGAAAAGAAATTATTTAGTGATGATTTTCTTTCTTATTTCTGAAGGATCATGTTTCTATGGGTGGAGTGGTACCCAACCATGTGCACTGAAAAACATGAATTGAGCCTGGGGCTCCTGTTTTCCTGACACTTTCAGTGACCCTCAACCATAAATAATTGTATAACTGGGCAATTATTGCCCACACTGCTAGAAGTATATAGATGGGCTTACTGAATGTTTATTGGTCATATGCATATTTCTCCTTTCACAGAAAAAAAAGATATTTGAATTTTCAAAAAATTTAGCCAGGAAGGAATCAATGTGTTAAATTAGATTTATTGTCCAAGTGCAGCATGAGAAAAGACAAGAAGGGAAATCATACTTGAGGGACAACTGTCACAGCACAGAAATGAAATGTGACATGATGTGTGCAGTTCATCATATGGCTGCAAGGCCCATTTGGACAGAGTCATGTAACTTCAGCTCTCACCCCCTGAGTGGATGTGCAGTCAAGGAGTGTTCACATCATCTTTCCTCATGTCCAATTTCCATCCTGGCCAAGAGTTTCTCAGTAGAACTCATACAAGAATCACTGTGCTTCAGGCATTTCTAAATAAAACCAAACTCCGACTAGAGACCATCTCATTTTGCAAGCCCACTTCATTTTCTAGACATATGGTTCCCCTAAAAGTTTTAGCATTATGCAGCATTCCTGTAAGGGTGACTGGACACATGGATGGTAGGAGGAGGAGGAGGAGGCTGGGCAGGAAGCCAGTCCAAGAGGAGTGAGATATCTTTTACTGCACTGTGCCTACCATATAAAGAGAGACAGTCCAACAATAAACAATTTTCTACGGGAAGAATTCATTGGTAGCAGCTACCCTCAAAGCCTCAGACAGCTCCCATTCTCTGGGTACAATGGAAGCCATCAGTCATTTTTGGATTGCTCTTAAAATCTACTATAGGAATTTTAATGGGAATTAGCATCCATTGCACTAATTTATTGCATGTCTAAAAGCACCCAGAGAAGTGGCCTTCCTTCATCACTACTAATGTTGTACTGTCGCTTCAGGAAGAGAAGGTTCTTCTGTCTCTACAGCCTTGGCACCAGACCTGAAGTCTTGCTTTTATCAGTGGGTGAAAGGTGGATGAAACCTGATGTCATGTTTATATTATCATCTTGAGACAAACCGATTCCTGCCTAAGTATCTTCAGAAGAATATAAAATGCTAGACCTAGCTTTTCAGAAGAAATGCATGATTTTGAGTGTTTTGAGTTCTGTCCAGCTTTTACTCATTTTGAGACAATTGCAAAGAGTCTGGCTTTCCCATCTGTATGGCTTCCAGTCAACTAGGGGAACCCTACAGATGGAGTTGCCCAGACTTCTTAGCCACATTCAAATATCTTGCACCCAATAAACAGCTGTTTGAGATTTAACTTCAAAAGCACAAAAGATTATTACAAAGGGACAGCACTGGAAACAGCTAGATGGATGCTGAGCTCAAATCCTTCCAGGAGTAAAGTGTCCTTACAGTGTTGCTTTCCATATCTATTTAAATTTTCAGAAATGGATAACTTGTTTGTCATTGATGATGCAAGCAGAGGATTAGATTGGGCCCTAAGAAGGCTGGAAAGCAGACTTCTTGGCTAAAATGCATGTAAGATGAAATCTGGAGGAACAAAACTATAATTTTGTACAAGACATATTTTCCCATGTTACATAGAAGAACTTGAGTGAAAATAGGAAAAGCAAATTGATTAAGGAACAAAAGAGATGTCAAAGTATTTGATTAAATGCAGCACTTCTGTTAGGAGGGCAGTGACCTTTTCAAAAGTTGACTTCTGTACACAAGTAAAGCCCCTTGAAAACAGAGTATTTGGGTGTGACAAAATGGTTCACTTTCACAGACACTCTAGCAGGAACCAAGCCTTCTCCAGCACGGTCAAGTGTGTATGCTGAAGGAAAGGTGGCAGCTCCACAGAATGATCCCATAACAGTGTAACTGGAGGATGGACTACTCCAATACTGGGGTGTTAAGGTGCCTGATACAGAAATCCTAGAAACTGCAATTTTGGTAGAAGAGGTTTATGTGAATGATGCAACTTACCTACAGTAATCAAATTAGCCAGTTAGGGCAGTAGCTGTTGAAAGGAAGAACTGCAGCCCTGTTGAAGAGCTTGCCTGTGCTCCTGCACGTTCTTAGCATTACCAAGGAGATGAAATTTCCATATTTAAAACCAGTTAATCTCATCAAATTACTTCTCAAAACGTGATATTTTTCCTCTCCTGTTTAAACTGCAGCTAGTTAATTTTAAATTTTAGCAATATGCTTTTTCCTAGGAGCCTTCTCAGAAACTTTCTGGGTGCTTAATCCAAGCCTAAAATGAGAGGCTACCAGAACCTACTTCTTTTAATTGCAACAGCATGAATTGCTTGTTGTAATTCATTACATTATATTTGAGGGTAAAAGAATTTGTACTCTAACCTTTCCCCTCAGAATGCAATGTGTATTATACTGATAAAAGCAGTGGAGAGATTTGCACCGCTCTGCAATTTGCCAGTGCCTTGCTGAAGTCCTGAAGATAAAGTAGGCACCTGGGGGGTCTCCCTCCTATGCTGCGAAGGTAAAAGCTCTTCACCAGCTTGTACTCACAGAGACAGCATCTTCACTCTCAGCAGTTTTTCCATTACTTTATAAGAGTTCTGGGAGTTATCAGTGGAGTATGAAGAAACTGGCTGCTCTAGAAATTATTTACTTTTATACAGCAGCTGCACCAGGTTGTCATTTACACCTTTCTAACCTGTGGAGAATAAAACAAAGGCAGAGATGGTTTAGTTAAATGTTTTCAAAGTGCTTTGAGATACTAGTTTTGAAGGAGGTGCTAGGCAAATGGAAAAAAACAAGATCATTTGTGTGATATTACAGACACATGCAAAATAGGATTTTGTTTTGATGGTAACAGCAATGGTGACACAATCCTCTGCCTTGTGTGCTAATTGATCCATCAACAGACTGCACCACACCTCTGCTTTTCCTCCATATGGTGTATTAGTAATTAGGCCATTTGAGTTTATTTTCTGGAGGTGGCTGAATACTTCTAAGTCAATTAAACTATTTTCAATATTCAAAGACTTCTTATGGATTCACTTTTTATTTTCACTCTTTAAAGAAGCCATGGACTATATGGAAAATAATTTTCAGGATGATAATGCAATTGTTTATGCTTGGATTAACCTATCAGTTGGTAAAAAGCAAAAGAGCCCAAGAGGATCAGAGAAAGGGTCTAAGTCTTATGCAGATGCTTTTGTTAGAGAAACTCTCAATCTTCTTAACATGTCAATCACTTCCAAAACCGAAATGAAAAACCTTAGCTTCTTTTTTCCTTTCTTTTCCTGTATCTTGAAACTTACTTTTCAAGGATTGAAATATTTCTGAGCTCTAGGAAGAAACAAAAGAAAAAGGATGAGATAAAATTGCTAAACACAGTTCTACAATTAATATGTAAATGAGGCTGATAATGCCTGGCTAAGACAACAGCTGCTGTGCATGGACCAAGTGCTGCCGCCATACCACTGCCACACTGGCCCTCAGCATCAAAGCTGGAAGAGTAAAGCCTCAGCAGGGCTGAGGGCACATGGCTGTGCTTGCATCTCTTCTGTCTGTGATGGCTTTGCCTTTGGATAAATGCCGCTTTGAGGTCCTGGCTGTGGTCCTGGAGTGTGCCCTGCTGCAGGAGCTGCTGCTTGACACTGATAAGCCTCCAGATGCCCAGCTGCTGGCGACTTGCAGCCGCATCCAGCCTCACTGCAGGTGCAGACTAATTAGACCTATTAAAGCAACTTCATTTGCCCCTCCAGCAGTTAATATCTCAATTTAAACCTTCATTACTAGGGGTTAATAACTCAGGCAAAGAAACACACTTGGGACTTCAATGTGATATAACACAGGGACTGTTTTTCCTCCTCAATTGAAATAAATACTGTGAATGTAAAATCCTAGGGAAAAAAAAAGCCTCAAGTCATCCAAATCCATTCATGGACAGTCACATCCCTCATGAGCACTGTGGCAAGGAGATGCCTGAATATCATTTGAGTAGTCAGACTCTTGTGAGGGGTACTTATTTTTCTGTCACTTGAAAGGCCATGTTGTTAGCCCCAGAGAAAGCACATTTAAATGAGAAAGCTCATTTCCCTTATGGGTTACAGGCAATTAGCACTACAACATTTGGATCACATTTCTGACATTTAGAATAATGTACAGAAGTTGGAAAAACGTGATTTCTTTGTACAATTTGTTTGGGTTAGGAAAGTGTTTAAAAACGGAAAACTGTTCATTTTGCCATGCTAACCATGGCAGGCAGGGCCTGGCAGGTCCCTGTTCCCTGCCATCTCTGCCAGTTGTTTGCAACAAGGACTAGTTTTCTCAGGAAGATACTCTAACATCTGGTCCACATCTCTCAGGACTGGGGACCCATGGGGCTTTTACAACAACAAGTTTCAAGCTCTTCACAAAATTTTCCTTCCATTGGCTGCATTGCAAGAATAAACTCTGAAACAACAGAAATCAAAGATGTATTTTTATTATTTTTGTTTTCTGGCACAATTGTCACCACCAGTTTAGGCAGGGAGCACGTTGTGGAAATTGTCTGCTCCCTGGATCCCACTTCCCCACTTCCCTTTTGTTCACTCCCACCGAGCTGGCATGTCTCTCTAGCCATGGGCTCCAGGGGCTGCAGTGGAATGCCATGCTGCTGACACTCCCCACACTCCCTCTCAGTCTCTGGAGACATTTCTGCCTTTTTCAACCCTGCCTTGTTTCTGTCAGTCCAGTTAAGCTGAGGGCAGTGCTCTGCTGAGTTTGCTTTTTGCATTGGCCTTCAGGAATGTTTAGGGCTTGCAATGTACATCACCTTTTCGAAAAAATGGGGCATGTGGCAGTCTATCCACGTAATTACCCTCCAAAACAGGTTGGAAAATAGAGGCTAATAAATATCATGAATGTCTGCAGAAGAATTTCACTAAGACTGCACTTTTGGAAACTAACTCCGAACTTTGTTTGATGTCTCTTCTTGCAAGTGATATTTTGAAGAAGTTCCTTAGCAGTTTTGTGGCTTATTGGCCCCATGCACATGAAGAATATTTGTGACTTGGAACAGCAAAGTATGTCTCCAGTTGAAGCATCAAGAACATCCAGAACTGGAGAGACAGGTCACAGGGTTCTGCTGATTTATTCGTCTGGTTTTATCTTGACAGCCACAGACAAAAAGGGATCACAAAGAACAGAAAAATCACTACAGATGCAGAAAGAGAAAGAACCCTTTTTCTTCCCTTACCTCTCTCTAGCTCTCTGTCAGCACCTAGCAGGTGGTATTTCTAAGCTGGGAAGCAGTCCTTCCTTCCATTTCTTCCCAACTCCAGAGAGCAAACAAGCAACACCTCACCTTACTACGAGGTCCTGGGTTCAATGTGGCAAATGGTCTGCTCCCTTCCATAGGATGTTATCATAGCCTATAGTTAGCTCTTACCTTCATTTTAAACTGCCACATGCTCTGAAAATCCATGAGAAATGGATAATAGGAATACTTTCATGGCTCTATGGTTAATATCTAACATGGTATGTTGCTTTTTTGGTGATCAGATGTTCACAGTATCAGTAGCAACACTACTTCGTGTTGCTTACCTGCGGTGCAGAGCCTCTGTGAGCAAGAAGAAGCCCTACAGTGAAGTTGTGAGCCTTGCCAGCAGCCAGCACTGAGAGACCTGCACTCTTGCACTTCTAGCAACGCCACTGATCTGACAAAACCAGCCTGTTGTTGTCAGACATGTCTGGAGCAGGAACTTGCTGATATTACATTGCTGGACAGGATGTAAAATCCTGAGATATCTAGCCCAGCTATTCCAATGGACACCTTCTACCATGGATAGAGTGGTTTTCCACCAGTTGCCAGTAGATTCCCCAGAGACATGGTTGGTTTACCAGGCATGCACAAAAAGAGAGGATGTAAATGGCAAGGTCTGTATAAAGCACTGATGCACATTTAAAAGGAAGTTAGTGTGTCCCTTGGACATCCACAGAGAGAGGTTGGAAATTGCATGTACTGACCAAATCTGATATTCTTTGGATGGAGGGCCCATTCCCTTTGAAACTGGTGTGAACTCAGCTAGTGATTTCACTGAAAGAAGATCCCTCACCCTCTAGGTCTCTGGGTGGTATTTTTCATTCTTCAGGGTTAGTAAAGTGCTACAACTCTTTGAGCATCAAGACATTCTGCCTGGCAACTATGCATTGGAAAGTGGCCCTAGGTCTCCCACACACCATGACAAGACTGGATTCCTTTCTCCCTTTCGTGCTTTTGTTTTCCCCAGTCTGCTTTCTTAGTGCACATAATAAACAGTTTCAGAGCAAGCTCTTACTGCAACTGCTAAGATGTCTGGTACAGAATGGGGTGGCTTTTAAATCCAACTGCATTCAACTATAATGCAGCTAAATACACAATCTGGATGCCAAAAGAGCCACCAGTGTAATTACTTTGTCAAGTATTAGAAAGAAATAATAGAGATGGTCAAGTAGTACAAAGAGTCTTTAAAAAAGGTGAGAGAAAAAAAATGCTTTATTCATACTTATGCTTATACCAACTAAAAAACCCCAACACAACAATATAAAACCACATGGATAAGTACTTTCCAAAGAAAATCTCCTGTGGTTAATGGAGGTGAGAACATATTGCACTGCCTGGTACACATATGATAAACCATTCCATTTTGCTGGAAGAGGTAGGTGAAATTTTTTTCCTTTTACAGATTCATTTTAAATCAAACCCTTTAAAGTACAAACTCTTCTAAAAATCTAGCCCTCCAGGCATAGAAAAATGATATTATAGTTCATTCTCACTTTACATTACTTTCTCCTCCATTTATCTTTTAAGATGTAAAGATATTTCTCAAACTCATAAGCTTTCACATGAAGGGAGCATACTGTTCTCTCCAATATCAATAACAAAATCTTCAGCATTCCTTTGAATTTCCAGACATACAAAGGAGTTTTCAGACATGATAAGAAGAAGATTGAGGGAGTTGGTAATGCAAAATCAAAAACAGATTTTGGTACAGAATCTTCATAAATTTTACTTGATTTTTGGGAAAATAACACAGCGGAGTCTTATCTCAATGTTTCTAGCTGAATGTTTTAATACCTAGTGCAATTTATAACCTTTCCATTGTGGAATTCAGCCACTGAAATGGTAGGTGGGAATGTTCCTACTGGGCAGCAAAAAGAATAAGATGGCTCCATCAAGCATATAATTTCTTCCAGGTTTTGGCTCATTTTTATTAATTACTCATGACCTTACCTACCTACCTTCTCAGAACTTTTTTCTCAAAATGGCAATTCCAGAAAAAGGAGGTAGATTAGCTAAGGTGCTCAAGATACATTGCTTGATTCTGCATTCTAGGAATAGAATAGATCCAACTTACAGGATATTCTTAAGTAAAAGCAACAAAAAGTTTAGTTTTTTAATTTTATATCTCTTCATAAAAACAATAACCGTATGCCTTACCTTTCACAATTTTCTTTTAATGAGTAAATTAAAGTATACTTTGGCATTATTTTGTGATGTTTTTCATGGTGTGCCACTTTTTTTTTGAAACAAAACAATGCAGAAGGCCATTGATTCACAAAATCCTTTTCCTGTCTGGAAAAAACTCTACCAACTTTTGTTAAAATTAGAATCTAAAACTATCATAAGTGAAAATTGAAAGAATTTTTTTCCCAAATTGCTCGCCATCTGTGGGTTGAAAACAGTTTTGAACAGCCAGTGTACTGAGTTTACCTTCCTCAGTGATGGATAAATATCAAGGAAATATAACCCCATTAAGGGCAATTAAAATATTTGTCTTTAAAAATATGTATTTATGAAGAACTCCATGTTACTAACAGGAGCTAAAAAACCCCCCTATATTGAATAATTCCAAATAATGAGAGGGAAACTAGTCCTGCTTAAGTGTTTCAAACATTTTGGCATTATTGATTCTATTCTGAAAGCAACTCTAAAACATTCTTTAGGTTGAATGGAAGCTGATGGGATTCATGTGCTTGACCAAGTTACTGTTTCCAGACACACCAAAACAGTTTCTAGGTGGTAGTTTTTAAGTCAAAAGATGAGTATTTGGTTCTGTGTTAGAAATCTATAGATAAATTCCTTTAATTAAAAATATGCATTGTAAAGGTTGTAGATAAGTGTTTCAGCACCAAAGAGGGTTTTGTAAAATCCCTGATTTCATATACTCATATTTTGGTTGAGGGGATTGCATTTCAATATAACTCCATGCAGAAATATGCTTTGGGCCATGTCAGTTTATAATGTCCGTGAAAGGAGACACAGGAAGCTTTCTCTGTTATACTGAATAGTTGCTTCTATCCTGGCAGGATAGAAGATTCTTGGCGTGGGTGAGAGTGGGTTTCAGCATCTCAGCTGAATAACTCTGCATTTGTCCTTGGTCATCAATGCCATATGATTTTTCTTTACAGCTCTCCTGTCTGTGAGGTTGTTGGATATGCATGCTGTTCCTCATTTTTATCTCCCTCTGACTCAGACTCAATGGCCAGCTGCCCAGCCAAGTCCTTTTCTCTGGATATAGTGATCCTGAACACTGGGTTTGGGACACTTGTGAGCACTCAAAGACACAGACATGTTTCTCAGGGCACGTTTGGTGACTGAGAAAGCTATGCAGCAGCCCATGGAGTACAATGGTCCTGGGAAGACTGTGTCTTCTAGGGACTGCCCAGCAAACCAGGAATCCTTGGCCTGTAGCAAACTGAGACAGGGGATGTCCCAATCCAAAGGAAGCTCTGCAGCTCCCATTGCTTTGTCTTTCAAACCAGGTTGACTGGAGCTGAGGACAGAAATTTAATGCAACTGGAAGGAGTTAGACAACCTTTACTACCAGATAGTTAAAGCAATTATTTCTTTTTCCTGGTCTCCTAGAGTCTATACACGTGTGTCATAACTTCCTATGAATCACGCAGGAGTATGGGACCAGCATGTGGACATCCTCTTCTCTGCTGTATACCATGGTTAACTCCTGCAGCAGCCCTGAGTCTGCAGCTCACCCTTTGTTCTTCCTTTCCTTGTTCCAACCACCCCCCTGCCCCCCCAAACCAGCATGATGTGGTCAGAATTTACAGAGACAACAGGACAGAGAGTTGCTGGAAACTGAATTATTTTCATCCTGTGACCAGGGGTAGGTGGGCCAGAGTTGGCCTGGATTTTTTCCGAGGGAGAGGAATAATTTTGAGATGCTAAAGATCATTGGCAGACCATTAGGCAAAGGTAACTTTTGCCAGGCCCAGTGATTTTCTTTAAAACTCTACCAGAGCTCAAAGCAAATTCTCAGGCATGTTCTGGCACTAAGACACAAACTTTTCTTCAGTCTTGTTTTGAATCTACCAAAGCTACGCCAGTTCTAAAAGCTGCTCCTGGACCTGAAACAGTCTCGGCTTTCCCATTTTTCACATCCACAACTGCTTGAGAACAGTGTGATGTTCTGTCTGTGGCAACTGGGAAGAATTTTGGCAGAAGGGAGACTGACCAGACAGGCACCCTCAGCAGCTGCTTCCCTGGAGCACGCACCACAGCAGGCTGGGAGGAGGAGAGCTGTGCTTTAGGAGAAATGCAGGTGTGGGACACCAAAGGGCTGGTGAGAGATCATGTCTTTCACTATGATAACAGTTGGGGGGCCCAAAAAAGCTAAACTTCACCACCCACAAGCTCCAATTATTTATAAACCAGAATTAACGTTAGCACTTAGTGATGGTTAATGTCAGACAAACAGTTCTTATTCTATTGATTGTGGGGAGAATGTAATCAAAGAAAGGAAGGGTCTGACTCTCAATAAATATGTTCCCTTTTTAAAATTACCCAAATGGTGTAAACTGCATTCAGAAATTCATGCCTCATGCCTGGATACAAGGGTGCAAGACTAGATCAGTTAATTGAAAAATTAAGCTTCAGGTCACTGTATTTCTTGCAGAAATTCCCTGGTATATAAAGAAAAAACCATAAAATGCATTTTAATACAAATATTCACCAGCTAAACATGCAAGACCAAAAAAAAAGGCTTAACTGCTAGAATTCAAGAGCATTTCTATCCCTATGAACTCATCAAGTGAATCATAGCCCTAGGATAGATTCTGTTGCATGCATATGTTTAGAATGTAAAAAAATTAACCCTTGGGCTACTGTTGCTTTGGCAGGCAAAGGCATGCTGTATGTGAAGTGGGAGTGTGAACATTTTCTGCTTGTTTATGATGGTAGTCAGAGTGTTAAAATGAAAACCACCAATTAAGAGCAGAACAATTACTGTGTTATTTCATTTCGTAAAGAATGTGTTACTTGACACAGAAAGTTCAGATTACAGTGCATAGGATGTAGAAAACGAGAGAGGAGATCTGTACAATCAGGATTAGATGAAAGCTTGATGGGCTTCCCAACCCACGATTAACTAGCCTTATTAAAGACTCTCTCTTCCAAACCCTCAGGTGAACCACTGCTGTTTCCTTTCCACTTGGTTCTGTATTTTTCTATCGATGCACCAGCCTGCCCTACTGTGCCCTCTTGCTGAGGCGGGTGGCCATCATCCCAGGGCAGTACAGTCACCCCTTCTTCTTCTTCTACCTTAGCTCCCTGTCACTGCAAGGCCATAGTTCACAGGTTTACAGACCCTAATCTAATCCCAGATGATCCACAGGGTAGCATTCCTAATGGGAAATAATTTTAAAAACCCCATCAAATACTACAGAGCAATTGTTTTCTCTGCATCAAAATTGTCCTGGATAGAAAGAGAGCACACTGGGCAGCTATCAGCATTTTAGAGAGGAAGAACCAAGACCCACATAACCCCAGACAGACTTCTTACATTGTTGTAAGCATTTTTCTTCATGGTCTGGAATTTTGTCCTTATTTTCTATTAATTGCTTTTTTATATTTCCAGAGTTTCTAACCATATGTGAACACCTTCCAGCTCCTGGATGCTCTATCAACACTGTCATGGGAGCACAGTCACTGTTTTGTCCTAGTCCCTCTGGTTGTGGACTCAAAGGTGGTAGAGGCCAGATCATGAGCACTACAAATTTTGAACACCAAAACAATGTCAGATATGGATGTGAGGAGACCCAGGAGTTCACAGCACATGTCCAAACACAGCCATGCACTGTGAGAGCAGGTTTCTGGAATACATGGCAGCTCATGGGAGTCCTCTCACATAAGCTGCCAAATAACCATCATGGGGAGAGAGAAGGCAGTGCCAGGAGGTCTCCAGTATATGGGAGCATTGGTCAACCTCTGCAAGGGCCATGGCACTGCCACTAATGGATTCTCCAGCAGCAGTACCAGAAAGGAGCCACAGACTTCATGGGAGGCCATCTTCATTGGAACCGACAAGTGCCACTGCTTTAGGCTGAAGAAATGCTTTAGGCTTTTAGCCTGCTTCCAGAGGAGAGTCAATAGCATGCTTTGACCTGCAGCTCCCATGGAATGGCTGCTGAAGGGAAGCCTGAGGATAACCATGGTGTGTATAGCTCAGCAAGAGGGCTCTGGCCCTGAGACTTTTTGGCACCTGAGGTCACCAGTGAAAATCTGTTCTGTTACTAATCCTAAGAAAACATCTACATCCATGTTTTGCAGCAGCCCCGGTGTACCCTGTTGAGAACACCTCAATAACTGCCTTAGGTTTCCTTGGAGGGGACGAGGGAGGCAGGCATGCAGGGGCCTAGTGGCTTTTAGCTTAGCTGTGAGTTCCCACCAGCTTCTCACCTGCTGCTCACTCTCCCTGACAAAAGGGAGAGGAATACTTCCCTCCCTCAATCTGGAAGTCCAGTCCTCCTGCATGTCATGACACTGCTGTGCACAGGCACAGCAGTCACACTTTTCCAAGGCAGGTAGGTCAGATTCTGACAGAGCCAAAAGCCTAGAAGCTCCAAGGCATTGCGCCCTGGAGACCAGCTCTGGAGGGTGTAGAAAAATACCTGCAGACTGGTTTCTGACTGGCAGGGAAGCCTGGTCTCACTCAGGTTTGAAAGGGGGCAGGCTGGTGGTGGTGGGACCAGACCCAAGCCTGTAGCTGCACCCACAGTGCTGCAGCCTCCCGGAGCTTTGGCAGGGCAGTGGAGTCATGCAATGTTGCTGTCCCTCCAACCAGAGCACCACTGTCCCCAGTCACTGCTGTGATCCCTAAGGGTCACCATCTGCTACCGAAAACGACTTTGGAAATCTTTTGCTATTGCTTCACACAAATTGTCTGTCTTCTTATTCTATTTTAGATTACTATACATCTGCTTGGTTCAGTGCCTCCTTTGTAAAAACAATGGTAATGTGATGTAAGGGCAACTCAAGCCCACTTCTTTTCCTGAGGAGGAATACGTACTCATTGTTGGATGTTATCTGGAAATATTTGGGCATCCACAGATAGATAGAATGCAAATAGGTGTATGGGTATACACACAAACACAAACACACAAACACAGTGTGTCTATGTGTGGGGTTTATTCTCACATGTAAAGAGAAAGTATGGATTACAGCATGGATTTATTAGGCATGAAATACAGGTTTCTATATCATATATATAATATGAGTAAAACCAAATTTATCAGGTTATCTCCTGAGTGCTGGGACTTACAGAGAGCTAGTCCCATCACTTAGCGTACCTCAGAAAGAGAGCTGCAGCACATTTGAAAAACAGTCTGATTTGTGAAGCTGTCAGGTTTGTTGAGTTTTGAAACTTGCTCACAGACATCTGCAGCTATGTCTCATGGAGCAGGAAGCACTGTTGTCTGACAATAGGTCTGTTTTCAATTTGGTATCTCCTTCTGCATTTACAACTCTGAGAAAAAAAGTCCATTTTACTGGGAACAAGAAGATTTTCACAATGGTTTTTTCCTTGTTCCATCTTGAATTCATAGGTGCCAGATTGTAGATGTAGAAAGGGTGTTCTATTTGACACTATTGCTTTGAAGAACTGAATTATTCTTCTCTTCAGAGTTTCAGCTTTTCGCCG